>JAVSIQ010000172.1:0-141176 GCA_038502775.1 Hippodamia convergens
CCCAGCTCCGGGTCTGGGAACGTTCGACCATAGAATCATTATGAGGGAGGTAAGGGAATGTTAGGGGTGAATTTTCAGCTGGGTGTGAAAAGTCGGTTATACACGTTATTATATACAGAAAAGTTTCAGAGTTTTGCCAGTGCGAGGGCGCTTCTGTCGATACCAACCTGATGTATATAATTCGTATAGTTAACCGACGCATTCAGTCCCAAAATATGGCAACGTTGCACGTCGATTGCTTTGGAATAATCCATGCTAGCTATTTCATATAAAGACATCAAATAAACTATTTGAGATCTTATACGATCCCGATATAGTGAATCGTCGTCATGAGCAATAAATTCACCACCGATATTTCGGATAGGAATCGAAAATTCTTTTTTGGTCCATTTGTATATATTAACTTCTCGGAAGCCTATACAAACCCGATGAAGGGAATCAACGTCATGTAACTGACCAGCGAGCACAAACATCCCTGGGATTTTTTGCGATATTTCGAAAAACGTTGGCACGCGAATGTTTTGTTGAGACGTAATAAGTACGTCCCAAAGAGGTCTTCGAAGTCTATTGCGAATCTTTATTTTGTCTGAACTGTGCCATCTGTGGCATTTCTTTGTTTGCCTACTGAGAGGTATTGGCGAGGTTAAAATAATGTTAACGTGTGGATATCTTTACTAGACATCACATAATTTGTCATGCGAAATTTATTCGGTCTGTGAATATAAAACTTCTCTTCGGGCGCTGTTAGATGTCGTGATTTGCATTATGTTACCCCGAACAACCTAACTATATTGGGTTTGAGGGTAGGATTTTCTTTTTCGGGATGTGCACTCCGAGATTAATGGGAAATTATAAGGCCGAAATCGGTCGTCAGAATGCAATCATCAGATTCATCGTCCCGGTCCTTTCTATTGAAGGTTTTGCTAACCGTAAATTTGATGATGATAGTGATATTGATTTCATTATTATATTTTCATTGTTATATTTCGACGATTAGTATTTCTAATTGTTATGCCACAAAAATTCCGTATTCCGTGTAAAGGCGAGGAATTTCTTGTTTAAGATTTATTCTCCATCAAGAAATCAGAAAAAAAGGTCATGTAAAATTTACTAACCGAGATTCAATGTGAGCAAATTCCTTGTAAAATATCTATTGTGTGCATAAAAACAATTTCAAAAAGACTTCTAAGAAGTTCTTTTCGTGACATCCCATGGAAGTTCTTTTTCTGACATCCTAGGGAAGTTCTTTTTCTGACATTACGAAAAGTTTTTTTTTGTGACATCCCAGGTACATCCTGATAATGGTCGCCTGCGGCGGACATTTGATGTTATATGAAAGTTCTATTCATGTGTAAACAGAACATCGCAGTGGATGTCCAAATTGTTCAATGCCTCGAAATCTCTTACTTTTAACAGCTCAGAGATGTGTTTGTGCTCGTTGGGTGTTTCAGTGAGACAGTTTCAAGTAAAATTTTCATTTTCATAAATTGTTAGTCAAGTAATAGACCGTTCTACCTGACTAAGTTGAAAAAATGAAAATTTAACGACGATAATAATCCTTAGTGGAATATTAAATTTTCATTGGGCTGCGAAGAGAATTAAAGATAAACGAAGCGGATAGAATTTTCTCCAAAAAATTACTTTGAATAATTATGTAGCTTGATCTATTTTCTGTATTCAATTAAAGTCCAGGTATTTTGCCGTTAACAACAGTGGTGTAGTGGTAAAATTTTCTGTGTGGGAACGCTAAATAGTGACTTACCAATGGAAGGAAGGTGCATAGGTGCTGGCTGATGCCTCAAATAAATATATGAGGCACTCACACATTTTTTAAGATATTATTTTATTTACTTGCGTAAGTGATTTTAATTTTTTTTGTTACTATTATTATTTTTTTCCTGAATGAAACCAGTGTGAGAACGTTGTTCCCACGGGTTCCCGCTCCACTACGCCCTGGTTAAAAACCGATTTGAACGAAAATTTTCTCAAAGCCCCCAAAATATGTTATATTGTGTACTACTTGTGCCGCCTCGACAGTAATTAATATAACGAAAATTGTAGAAGATATGGATTTATTCCAGCAAGAAACACACAACCAAAAATCATAATTGGATAAAGAGAGCGGGTGTACCCATATCAGAAATAGGCAGAGACTCTTATTCTTCCAATGCACTTTTTATAATAATGTTTTCAAATTTTTTCATGTTTTAGTGAAACAATTTCAAAATATTCGTAATTTCTTCACAAAATAAATATGGGAATGAATGAAGAAAACATTTCTTTTGTTTTCTCATCATATGTCATGAATATTTTTCTAAGTGCCGATTCTTTGAAAAAAAGGAAAAAAGTATCGTAGACACAAAAATCGAGGCCGTCTTACCCCATTGTACGATTTCTGAATGAAAAAAAGATTTTGTGACCTCTTATAACTTCAATTGGAAAAATATCATACCTAGTAAAGAGTTAGAGGAGTAATGTGAATGAAGAATTACTAAGTGCAATTTTCGATTCGTGATTCAGAGGAGTCGACTCACTGTGGGTGATTTAAAGAAAAGGGGAGAAGAACGACCAATTATCGTAATGATGGAACAAGAAATTATTGGTATGCCAATATATGATAATAAAACGATTTCGAAATTCTCATTTTGATGTCCTTTTCGGGAATATTTGATAACTGTAGTTACTGGAGGTTTTTTCACTGACTCTAATGATACTTAGTTTTTTTTCTTATCGGTAGATTTCAGGAAATATGATCAGAAAACATAGACCCAAGTTTCATGACGAATACTTAGAAAGCTGTTGGGAAGAACAACTTTTGAAAAGCATATAAATATCATCAGTTTTTGTAGATCTTCTGTATGACTCACGAGGATTATTATCATGTTTGAAATAGCTCATAGGTCGCTTTCATGGCATTTTCTCTGGGTCTTACAACGTTGATGGCCTTATCGACTGCTTCATCAAGTGATCCTATGCTTAAAATTTTGAAAATTCTAAATAATATTCCTCGATTTCACGACACGTTTTTCCAATTATTCTGTGAATTAAACCCATCATCAGTCTCAGATTTTATGATTCGAAGAAAAGTTCAGGTATCCAAGAACATTTGTCAATAAATGAAAAAAAGTAACCCTGGATCAGATGAAAAGTGTAATTGAAAAAAGTCAATATTCTCAACAATATCAGGTATATTGAAGATACTTTCAATATATCAGTAATATTCTCTCAACTAAAATTTTCTTCAACGCCAATGACAATCAATTATGAATATTAATGGTGTACAGACGGAATGTTTAATTCTGAAAACCAAAACCACCGGAACAGGACCTGTCGGGAGGGGTTTCCTTTTACAGAACTGAACATCCCGTCTGCACGCCATGAATTTTCGTAATTCATGTTATTTTCAGACGTTTAAAAACACTTCAAAATAACCTTAAGAGAAGTACAAAATAATAATTCATGTCTATCGATACGTTTCAAGTTTGAATCGAAATTCTCGAAATTTGCAGCATTCTTTTTTTCTCCGAGTATTTTCGATTCTTAATACAGAGTTCCTGAAGTAAGTAAAAACATTTCTTTTTTCTCCTGGGTCCATATACGATTTTGTTATTTCTTTATACCAAGCATTTTCTTTCATCATTTTTAGTTTGACATGACCATTTTCAGAATCTTCATCATCCTCTTGATGCTTTGGTTTTGTTTCTTCTATACTCCATTCACTGGATGTCATGATATCGTTTTCAGGAGTTGCTGCACCTGATGAAAAGTCAGAACGCACACAGAAAATATCGTTAAGGACAAAATGATGTTGCCAGTTTTTTTCTTCGTTTACATTTTGTTCGAAATCAAAATATTGCAAATAACTGAAAAAGGAATCCTTTCTATCAATTTATGTAATCGTTAATTATTTTCGTCTGTCAGAACTTTTCCAATTCATTCATTTTCCGAATGAATTCACATTCTGATAAATATGTTATTGCTGAGAATGTAGAAAGGGCAACATTGACTTGAAACATAAAAGTATTTTGACAAGCGGCATAACCTCCATTTAAATTCGATTCAGAGTGGAATGTGTCAAGAGGAATGTGGTCAGAGGTTTTATTTTATATTTGTGAATACAGTATACCTATACACCATTCAGATTGAGAGAATTGTCCTCAATTCCCTCGCGCCCCCTTTCACACATCTAATCAGAATTGTGGCGACTTGTCACGATTTCTGGAGTAGCTGGAGTAGAACAGAAAGATCGTATTCATCGATGCAATGTATCGTCGGAGTTATACGAAAATTGCGTCGGTCCAAAATGGTGAATTTGACAAGGAAAAAAATGTTTCGTTTTATTGTACTACAATTTTTTTTCACGTCAAAATTTTGTCGCAATTTAGGAACTCTCTTATGAACAAATAGTGTCAGCCGATGAGTCTTTCATTTGCAAATGAGAAGGCAATAACCGTCCAATTTCACAAAAAAAAGTTAGACGATTTCATATGACGCCGACGAAATGTGGGATTGAAAATTTTGTGCAATGCAAGATCCACTTTCAATTCTGCTTCTGAAGAACACCTTAATATTGAAAATTATGATTAGGTCTGTAGATTCTTTTAGTAATTTACGTCTGCATGAAGATATTTCGCAAAATTATCAAGTATAAGTATTCTGGGTGTTGTGGTTGCGACAGTTTTACAGTAACTCGTTGCAATCTCAGAGCATCCCTAGTTTTCAAAAGAATAATTTATAATTTTTGCAATTGTTTATTCCGGTTCCGGTAAATCGAGTTTGGTCAATAGAATGACCCCAAATATTGTGAATAAGTACACAAAGTGAAAGTTGATCTGGAGAATTGTAATGTTGAAAATTGTTGGACATTCAGAATTAAATGTTCACCAACGATGATGTTACGAAAAAAGACGGAAGATCACTGGAAATACTTGAACTACTGAATGTCAGATGAACAAACCTGTTTTTTGCAATTAATCTGAGATCAAGCCTCGAAGTCGTGAAATGAAATAATGAAAACAGCTAGGTATCTTCCCACTGAATATGAAAAAATTACACATTATTTCATTAAAAAATAACAAAACATCTACCTCCCAGAAAAATACCCATAATTGCAATTTTCATCATGTTTCCTCCGCGAATTTCGTTGCGTCAACTGAGAAACAATTTTACCGTAACAATCTTTCTTCAGTGCTCTGTTATGTATCGAAATCACTCTGGAATGTCCCGAAGAGCTGGCAACAGCGCTGGGATCGGAAACGTTGGTCGTATTTAGTTATGATGTATATGTGGGATTGGAAAGTTTGCGTGATGTTTCGGGATTGAAGGAGACTATCGGTTATACAACTCTTTTGAATTAAATTTTTTTTTCCTCCTCTCAGGTCACCTTGAGAGTTATATTTCTAAATAACTCAATTTTCACTTATATACTCGTGAAATATTTTCGGATCATGTGGGTCTTAGGTCGCCTCAAGAACGTACCGGGTCTCGAAACGTCTATTAGACAAATATATATATATATATATATATATATATATATATATACAGGTGTCCCACCAGGAGTGCCCATTAGAAGTTTATAGAGAAATAATTATTCGATCCATTTTAAATTTTGTGTGGATATATAAGCTAAATAGACCTTCATTTATTATATATTTTCAAATATCAATGACTTCCGCTTTCACCAGAAATGGTATCAACTTTCTTATTTCAAATGGAACACCCTGTATATTATAAGTTTTCTAGATAAATCTTCGAACACCACATTCATTTTATGTATCATTCCCTATAGCCAACAGAATTCGTTTTCGAGTTATTCACTGTTTTGTGAAAAAAAATACAAATTGAGCCTTGTAGGACACTGGATATTCAATGAAAGCGCAACGCACAATCTCAGATCTGTTTTTTGAAATGGGTTACCGCAAAGATATTCGACGTCACTCTGTAGAGAAAATAACGTTTTGATATACTGGGAGGTAAAATGAGAGTGTCAAAAGTGGAATTCAAAAAAAGCCAAAAACTCGATTCTTTCAAATGGAAACCGTATTCTTTTCACTCACATATGAATTTGTGGGCTAAAAATAAGTCTATTCAGGGTTCCCTATATCTAAAATGTACCCTTTTCGAGATATTCAGAAATAACTATTAGCAACGAGCATATTATTATATGTGAGGTATCGATTATAATCTATGTTCACCCTTTCATGAAAATCTTTGACTTATTCAGAATTATTTTCCATGCTTCTGTTGTTGATATTCCTCAAAACATATCTCATTGTTCAAAGAAAACGACCACTAGTTTTTTTACTGCTCATAATGAAAATAACGAGATATTTTTCTAAAAATATGACAGTCATATCGAAAGCTTAAATTGTAATGCAAAACTTATAAAACAAATTATGAAACTTCCTGAACTTTTATCCAGATATATCAGAATAGAAAATTTAATCATAACACATTTCAAAAATTTCGTTCACCTACTTCCAAACATTTTTCCCACCTTCCCAATATTTCTTGGTTGGTGGATTTCCGTATTCATTCTGTAACAGAATTCTGCCAATATATTGCACGATTCATTCTTCAGTTGGAACAAACCTGGATTATTTTGAATAAAGTCATACAGATTCTTATGAAAGGGTGAACATAGATCATAATTGATACATCACATATTAAAATATGCTCGTTGCTAACAGTTATTTCTGAATCTCTCGAAAATGATACATTTCAGATATAGGGAACCCAAGAATCTACTTATTTTTTCCTCACAAATTGAAATGGGAGTTAAAAAAATACGGTTTCCATTTAGAAAAATCGAATTTCTGCCTTTTTTGGAACTCAAACTTTGACACACTAACAGTTTTTCCTGAATATCTCGAAAATCGTACACTTTGGATATAGAGAACCCTGAATAAACTCCACCTATTCACCTCACAAATTGATATGTGGGTGGAAAAAATATGGTTTCCATTTGAAAAAAATCGAGTTTTTGGCTTTTTTTGGATTCTAACTTTGACACTCTCATTTTACCACCCAGTATATCAAAACGTTATTTTCTCTACAGAGTTAAGGTAAATATCTTGTCAGTAACCCATTTCAAAAAAACAGATCTGAGATTGCGAGTTGCGCTTTCATTGAATTCTCAGTGTTCTACAAGCCTCAATTTGTAAATTTTTTTCGAAAAACAGTGAATAACTCGAAAACGGCTCTAGATGGCTATAGGGATCTATCCGAAAAATTCATAATATACAGGGTGTTCCATTTGAAATAAGAAAGTTGATACCACTTCCGGTGAAAGCGGAAGTCATTCATAATAAAAAATATATTGGAAATGATCTAATTATCATTTCCCCATAAACTTCTAATGGGCACTCCCGGTGGGACACCCTGTATATATATATATTTATATATTTGGCAAAAAGATTTTTCTATTTTTCAGTTTTTTTTCTATGTATTTCCCCATAAACTTCTAATGGGCACTCCCGGTGGGACACCCTGTATATATATATATATATATATATATATATATATATATATTTGGCAAAAAGATTTTTCTATTTTTCAGTTTTTTTTCTATGCATGAACGCTGTCACACTCCATTTAAGTATGACCCTTAACTAGAAACTTCTGCTCAATTGTTATTCTGAGTTCCATTGCCAAATGAAGCAAGGCATTCGACATTACACTATTAAGGTTTTGATATGTGCATCCATCTGAATAGATTATAATCGGTTTTCCATCATTCAAATGTTTTCTGATATAATCAATTATGAATGAGACGAATGTCGATGCTTGTAGATCAGCCTCGCTCTCATCGAACCAATAGCAGCTGCACTGACGATTTGTCAAATTGTATACGGTAAAATTGTGGACACACAGTTTCGTCTTGAAATAAACACAACTTGCCATTATCGAAGGACAAACTTTGACTGCTTGCAAATCCATAGTCAATACATGTCGAATTCCTCTGCTGCATTCTTCTTTATCTTTGATTTTTTCTGCCCTTGCCCTTTCTTTGAGATTTTGGTGTTGATTCCATTTTTCTTCGGATAAATTTTTTTCTTTATATTGACAACAAATATCACATTCGTCTTTCTTTGGCTGGTATAGAGATATATTCATTTTTTTCAACATTTGAGTGAGGGAATTCTGACTCATAGCCTCTTCATTGGATTCTTGACACTTTTCCACGTAGGTTTTATACAGTTCTTTTTTATTAGTGAATGTTTGTTCCAAATACATTTTGCTCGAGTCCTTTCTGCAATAATGCGAGGGCAATTTATTCAGATTCTCTAAAAATGTCTTCATGAATATATTTTTGGTTCGATCGGATAAAATTCCTTTCTTTTCGGAAACATTCTTCATTTTTTCATTCATGCCATGCGAACTGTTCTTGACCCAGTTATTCACTTGCCATTCGCGGAGTCCATACGTTGATAAAAACATTTTTTTGCATACGGGAATTTTGGTATTTTCAATTTTGATGTTGTATTTCAAAGTTACAGTTCGTCGAAACTCTGCATCACCTTCGGACTTCCTGTCCTTTGGTGTTTCCTTAGCCACAAGGTTGCACACAAAGATTCTTCTCTCATCCCAAGAGAGATTTTCCCAAAATTTTTCGAAGATTTATCTCCTATCTTTTTCAGTGATTGTATCACATTTCTTTTTGCTGGATTTTTTACAGAAGTTCGAAATACATTTTGGACCTAATTCTCTCCTTGGTCTATAGGTATCCTGAAACGTTTTGCTTTGATTCGGGGGTCGCCTGTAACCCAAATATTGTTTCTCTATTTCAGTATCGTAATGGGTTCATTACAGTACTGAAAGTAGTGCTGTAATGAAACTCATTACAGCATTGTTTTCAGTTATATTTTTCGTTTTATGGTTGTCAGTACTGACCTCCGATCAAATTAAGTTTCGAATCAAAACAATTCAAATTCCGTGATCTGTCAAATTTCGTATGTCACACCAACTGCCAAGATACAAAACATAAGTCACTAACCTGAATTTTCATTTAACTTTCGAGAATATTTCACAAAAATTGACTGAAATAGAGAAAATACCGTCTAATACTCGTTGCAGAAGGCAATTCCAACACGAATGCGAAGTTCGAAAACGAGCGACGAAGGAGCGAGTTTTCGAAAGCATGAGTGTTGGAATAGGAGCTCTTTCTGCAACTTGTTTTAGAATATACTATTACCTTTCATTCTCAATACTTGATTTTTCTTCTTTATATTTTCGTTGAATAGTCTTTTCTTTTTTGTAGAATCATTCTTCTCATCCTCCCCAATATCTATAGAAGAAGGTTGTTGATATTCCGAATCACATCCGTGGACGCGCTGATTTTCATCATCAAATTCAGTGTCTGTCGATTTTACGTTTTCTGACGCATTTGGTAACCGTTGATCATCACTGAGATCATTTTCCGGACTTAAAACTTCGATATTGGAAATTGGAATATGGTCGAGATGCATCTAATATTGAAGCCCTAATATTTTGATTGTCAAGATCAACCAAAATTCTTAACCCGTTTTCGGATTCTAATTCATCAATATTTGGTGGATAAATAGGTTCGAGTGGTATTATTTCTAGTGATGTATTATCATCGAAATATGGAATTATGGAATCAACAGCCTGAGATATTTCATTATTATTCATTTCATCATTATCGTTAAAAACGACATCAATTGGTAGGTCCAGAATATTGTAAATATCATTCTTTTCTTCATCGCTTGTCGCAGGTACGTTTGAAGTTTCTTTGGTGACCGTTTTTGTTTGTTTTTCATGATTATTGCACAATTCCATTATCCTTTTGGTTCTCGAATTCATTTTGAGTTCTGAAATATAAAAAACAATACCACGTAAATTGAGAAGAAGAAAGCAATTCAATAACACGTAAGTCAATTGATATATAAATTTCACTGAATAGAACAAACAATCAACAGAACCATTATTAATACTAGACTCATTCGTTTCCTAATGAACATGATGTGTTCTAATACTTCCTCTCAATCAATTAATGATTTCGAATCATAATTATCGATCTTACCTTATTCAGACACTACATCACTCAACATATTACACGAGTTTATGCGAACTTACGTGTTATTGTCTCGACTTTCAGCCCATTTGAGATACGAGTTATTGAATCAGGGTGAATTTGAGTGCCAATGGTATCCATTGGGCTTCAGAGATTTGTGAGTAGGTGGGGTATGTGTACACCATGCGAATGCCGCGAAAATTTTTTTTTTTGAATTTTCGGACTTACGAAGTATTGATTTGAGACCATCGATGGATAAGATTTATTGGACATAACCCTCTGAAACTGAAATGAACCGTGGGCAGCTGTTTCGGGCTTTCGGCCCTCATCAGTACGGTGAGAAGTTGGTATTCGAAAACGCATAACGGAGTCAACACAAGGGAGCCAGCCGCACATTTGCGATTTCGGTTGGAAGACCCTGCATTCCAGGGCAACATCCAACGTCACCACGGAGGCAACTTTAGCCATCTGCGTGACATCCGAGTCCAGGAATATAAATATAAGAAAGATATGAATATTGAGGGATCGGTAAAATACAAGAATAAGATTTATTGGACATAACCCTCTGAAACTGATGAGGGCCGAAAGCCCGAAACAGCTGTCTACGGTTAATTTCAGTTTCAGAGGGTTATGTCCAATAAATCTTATCCATGTATTTTACCGATCCCTCAATATTCATATCTTTCTTATATTTATATTCCTGGACTCGGATGTCACGCAGGTGGCTAAAGTTGCCTCCGTGGTGACGTTGGATGTTGCCCTGGAATGCAGGGTCTTCCAACCGAAATCGCAAATGTGCGGCTTGCTCCCTTGTGTTGACTCCGTTATGCGTTTTCGAATACCAACTTCTCACCGTACTGATGAGGGCCGAAAGCCCGATAGAAGAAGCCACGAATGAGTTCGCTCCTGAAAGGAGTTATCTTGTGAAGAGATACCCGTCGGTTAATGCAAATATTCATAAATTACAAAACGAAAGGAATTAAGCATACAAGAAATTCTGCTTCAGAAAAAGTAATTCTGATTGGAAAATATATCAAAAACTCAGAAACAAAGTAGCAGCAATATGTGTCGAAAACACTTAATATTATGAAAACATAATTGATAAATATAAAGGAAATAGTCGTGGTATGTGGAGAACTGGGAAGCATGAAACAGAACTCGGATCTTGCTGATATTGAGTTTGAAGAAAATATAGAAAAAAGTTTTAGTTAGTTCTACACAGCCATATTTACAGCATATTTCTGCTAGCATTGAATCGATGCAATGGACTCCATTCCTGACTTCAAGGATCAAAAATTGACACGTTTAGAAATTACTAATCTCTCCCAATTAAGAAAGGCTAGTGATGATGAGTTAAGTACCAGATTGATGAGAGACTTGTTCGGTGTTATCGAGTACCCACTTCTTCACCTTATGAATAATTCCTTGATGACTGGAAAAGTGCCGAAGGAACTGAAAACTAGTGCCGAATCCTAGAATACCTGCAGACTTTAGTCCTATTAATTTGCTTCCGGTGGTTGATAAAATTGTAGAAATTATTGTGTGTCAACAGCTACAAACATCTTTTGAAGGTGATGAACTCTTGTTTGTGGGCCAGTCTGGTTTTAGGAGTAATCATTCGTGCGAGGCTGCTCTTCAATATGTGGGTGGTACTTGGTGGAGAGAAATTAACGATGACAAGTTGGTTATTTCTGTGTTCGTGGATCTTCAACATGCTTTCGAGACAATAGGTCGTGATATTCTGGTTATGAAACTCGCTCAGCTTACAGAAAAAGTAATATAGCTTTGGAGTGGATTTAATAAAGTAAGCATATCTAAGAGGTTCTCTGAAAACGTTCAGAATGTTATAGGAGTACCTCAAGGCAGTGTCCTCGGTCCTCAATTTATATTAATGATGTTGATACTGTTTTGAAAAATTACTTTGTGAACCTGTTCGCAGACGAAACGGTTATGAGTGTGTCAGGAAAAAACTTTTGGGAAGTTTCAGATACTATGAGCTCTGAATTTGATATTTTGTTTAAACGGTTATATGAAAACAAATGAATGAACGAATCCAAAACAAAATGTATGCTCATAGGATCATAGGGGTATTCAGAACAAGGTTTTGGAATTGAGATAAATAAAACACTGATTCAAATGGTTAAATATCTTGGCGTCTTCTTGGACCAGCAATTGAATTATCATGGCCATGTGGATTATTTGTGCAGAAAGATAGGGAAAAAATAGATTGTTTCAAAAGCATTTCCACTTGCTTCTCACAGTGGACAAAGTTTCTGGTGTATAACTCAATCATTTTGTCTCATTTCGATCACTGTAATACCCTGCTGATATCTTGTTGTCGGGAGCAGTTGTAGTTGCTGCAGAATAAAGCAATGCGAATTATTTCAAACTGTAGTGAATATACCTCCGTGAATATGCTTCAAACTTTAAAATGGCTTTCTGTAAGACAGTGTGTTCTGTTTGATACAGGTGGATTACAAAAACATAGATATTTTAATATGTTCATTATCAATTATCACTTTATGTACATATAAGCTTCGCGTGTGCTTTAATAATGGCCGACCATAATGCCACCAACGTGCTCATCCGAACTGTCATACTGTGGTCTGTTCTTCTTCTTCTTGATATATAACACGCTTTCACTTTTTCTTTAATACAACTCATAATCTCTTAGATAGTATGGAACAGTTCTTCCTCTTCTGGGTCTTTGACTTATCAAATAATTACTACCAGATGGTATATGAGGGTCAGAAGTTGTCGCATGAGTATAAGGAATAATGTGTTCAATTAACTGTGCAGCACTATCATCAAAACTATGAGAACCATCAGATAAATTACATTTGTTTCTATCATACATCAAGTCCTCAAAGCGTTCATCTGCAATTTTTACATTAATATTGGTTTTATTAATAAGCTTCCTGTTTCTTCGCAATTTATTGCCTTTCTCGCTCCTCTCCATTGTTTTTTTTTGAGCATACTTTTAGAAATGTCTACATATTTCTCGGCAAAGCCATTAGACTGATGATGGTGGGGACTGGAAAATTCAAGTTCAAAGTTCCAGGTCCTTGAGAAATTTTTAAATTCTACACTATTATATGGTACATTGTCCGCATAGAATATATCAGAGACTCCAAACTTTGAAAAGACTTCTTTACAACATTTTATTGCAGTGGCTGCTGTTTTATCGCCTGTGGGGAATACTTCGAGCCAATGTGAAAAGGAATCTACAACAATAAAATAATTTCTTGATTTATATTCGAAGAAGTCTGACAATAGAATTTCCCACGGTCTTTGTGGAATTTTATGTGGATGGAGTGTTCCTTTCTGGTTATTTGATCTGTGGATTTGACAAGTTCCACAATTTTTAATAAAATTTTCAATATCGCTCGACATACTTGGCCACATTAGTATTTCCCGGGCTCTCATTTTACATTTTTCAATGCCAAAATGGGCTGAATGAATCAATTTGAGCATGTCTGTCCTAAGTCTGGAAGGAACAATAACCCTATCACCGGAAAATAGTAAACCATTTGAGACATAAATATTTTTCCTTATTTTATACTAATAAAATAATGCGCTTAATTTTTTCTCATTTTCAGGCCAACCTACTATGCAATAATTTCTAGCTTGTGATAAAGTTGAATCTAAATTAATACACTTTCTAAAAACTTCCTTTTTTTCTTTGGTCATAGGGACTGACAATGAGAGAGAGTGAATTGTATATTCAAGCTCTTTATCTATAGGTACTTCTGATTTAATAAATGATCTGCTCAGTGTGTCAGCAACATACATTTTTGAACCTGGTAAATATTCAACCTTGATATTGTATTTTAATAATCTCAACAACATTCTTTGTAATCTAGCACTTACATCATCTAGATTCTTATTAAAAATAGAAATCAATGGTTTATGATCAGTTTTCACAGTCACTTCATGACCGTATATCCAGTAATGAAATTTTTCACATGAAAATACAATGCTAAGTAATTCTTTTTCGATTTGTTCATACCTCACTTCTGCTTTATTAAGTGAACGAGAAGCGAAAGAAATGGGATACCCGTTTTGGATCATACATGATCCTATTCCCTTACTTGATGCGTCTGTTTGGATTTCAATAGGTAGAGTTTTATCAAAAATTTTTAAAATTGGTCTGCTTGTAATGAGTGCTTTCAGTGCATTTAGTTCCTGCTGATGAGTTTGTACCCATTCAAATTTTACATCGTTTCTTCTTCTTCTGTTCGAAGTGTAAACTCTGGCCAGCAAGCAGTCCCCTTGCAATAACCAGAGAGGATACTGGGCTCAGCAGTGATGCTATGTACCCAAAATCTGTACCATTGATTCCAAGTTGTAGTCTACTTTGGGGCTGCAATGGGTCGATTCCTGGGACTGCGGAGTCTAGGATGAACCTATATCAACCCATATTTATAGAACATATGATTGCAGTCAAAAGTCTAAAAACTACATTAGGCAACTATTATACAGCAAATCAGTGGTAAGATGGGATAGAAACATAAGGGGACACACAAAAGGTTGTCATACATGCTGCGTATCATGCATAAAAAGCGTAAACGCAAAAATAAAAGGAAAAAGCATCTATATCTTAATCTGACAAGTGGACAAAAATGTTATCAGAGCTTCATAGGCTCTCAAATTATCTGAAAAGAGAACCTCAAATATGTTGACGGGAAATCTGAAACTCATTCCAGTGATACTGGTGATGAAAGTATCGTATGATACTATAGTATCATACGAAGAATGTTGTGGTACCCCGTTCCTTTTTTTTACCTCAGCTTAGGTTCTTTTTGTTTCAACATTTATTGTATTATTTTAGCTCTCTTATTCAAAAGAATATATATATATATATATATATATATATATATATATATATATATATAATAACGAGGATTGGGAAGCAAACTTAGGGCAACCAAAGAAAAGATGAAAACAACAGAATGTCTCACCACAACCACACAAAGGTGAATCCACAATACCCAACCTATATAAGTGTGCAGGGGAGCAGAAGTGTCCTGAACGTAGTCTGCATATGGTATAAATGAACCCTCTGGGCTTGTCGAGCCCTCGGAACCACTGTATGTTGTACGGGGAAGAATTGACCATCGACGTGTAGGCCTTACCTTTAACCTCACCTAGGATCCGGAAATCATTGGTCCACTCTCTCCTCAGCTCTCCTCTAATGCGCGTCCAAAGAGGTTCAGGTCCAGCCTTAACTAACTGAGGAGCAGGGATAGACCTGCCCTCATTAGCAAGCCTGTCCGCCATTTCATTTCCAGAAATGTGAGCATGGCTTGGAACCTACAAGCAAGAAATTCTCAACCCATTCTCCTTAGCCACCCAAAATTTTTCTATCAAGTCAACCATATTGATGTCAATCTTTGTATCGAATTTTCTAGCCTTGATGAACTGAAGTGAACTCAGAGAATCGGACACAATCAAAGCTCTGTCCACGTTGTTGGCCAAAATCGCATCGACTGCAACACTAATTGCGTACACCTCAGCCAGAAATATGGACCAGTGGTCAGGTAGTCTCCCAGATATATTCACCGATAGAGATGGGCAATAAACTCCATAACCCACCGATGACCTACCTACAGAAGCATCAGTGAAAAAAGAGTGATGATCCGGAAACCTCTTGTCGACATAACTTAAAAACTGAATATTATTGTCAATAGATCCCTTAGGGAGACCAGTTGAAAATACCGGGACTATATTAGTCATCATAGGAATTGAGAGATCAAAATATGGCAGCATTTCCGCTCTCCAAATAAATCTCTGCTGATTAGAGAGATTCATGAAGGCCCATATGTAGGGTGGGATAGTGTCATTGAACCACAATCCTCTCATAAGATCAGCCTCCTCAAGTATTTCGATTGTGGGATGCATCTCGAACCTCATGGCCTTAGAGACATACTTACAGGCCAGCCATTTCCTTCTGATGTTTAGGGGTCTTTCAGCGGATTCTGACAGAAGAATATTTGTTGGTGTGGAGCGCATCATCCCAAGGACAACCCTGAGCAAATTGTACTCTATCCAACTTAGTAAGAGTACCCTTTGCACATCTACCGAAGAGAATGGAAGCATAGTCAAGGTGTGGACGAACTAGTGCCTTATATAGATGTAACAGATTATCGGGGTGTGAACCCCAATAAATACCCGATATAGACTTTATTATGTTGAGGGCATTCGTGGCTTTTGAAACGGCTTTTTCAACTTGCGGTTTCCACTTCAATTTGGGGTCGATCACGACTCCCAAGTATCTAACTTCCGACTTCCAAGGGATATCCACTCCGTGAATATTCAAAGTTGTTGGGTGAATCGGCAACCTTGATTTAGCCAATATCATGGCTGATGATTTATCAGGTGAAATATGAAGATTGCGATCTTCAAGCCACTTTGCCAATCTGCTGAGCGCCTCATTGAGTGTTATTCTCATTCTTTTCAGGTCCCTGCCAGTTATAAGTTTGAGAAGGTCGTCTGCAAATTGAATGCATATAATATCAACTGGAAATAGATTACCAGGCAAACGCACATATAAGTTGAAGAGAACCGGACTGAGAACCGACCCCTGTGGGAGGCCCTTACCCGGTCTATGAGAACCCAGGAGCTGTCCTGAAACAGAACTGTAGATATATAGCTCTCTGTTGCCAAAAAGTTGAGACATAATCCCCACAAGACAGGGCGGAATACCGCACTCATTCATATCACTCTCAAGGATATTGAGTATAACGTGGTCATACGCCGACTTCACGTCGAGAAAGGCTGCCATGACATAGTTCCCATCAGAAAAGGTCCTGTAAACAAGAGACGTAAATAATGAGATTGCATCATTGACTGATCTGCCCCTACGGAATCCGAAAATGTCTGAATTACCTAATTTTTTTTCAATTAAAGGTTCAATCCTCCTCTTTATCATTTTTTCAAAGATTTTTGTGATGCAGGGAGCAAGCGAAATTGGGCGGTAACTACCTGGAAGAAGAGGGGGTTTACCATGCTTCAAAAAGGGGATAATTCTGTACTTTTTCATCGCTTCCGGGATTACTCCTGTTCCGAGGATGTTGTTAAATATTGTGACCACCTTCGACTTGAAAGAAACAGGAAGGTTAGAGAATAGGGGGTAGCCCAGGCCGTCCAGACCAGGAGCCGAGCTTTTTGTAACCTTGAGGACTAGGTCAAGTTTACTCAGAGTGAACTCAATTGGAGGTGATGTATTTATTCGAGTGTCGGCTTTATAAGTGGTCTGAGAGCAACCCAAAATACCGAGAGAAAGGCTATCGGGAATAGGTGGGGCCAATCTAGGGTTGAATCTACCAGAGAACCTTCTGATTTGGTTCCAAGACTTTTGAGAGCAAGCGAAATTGAGGCTCTGACAGAAGGACCTAAAGGATTTTTTTTTAAAATGCCTAATTCTGTTCCGGGCCAACGCTTTCAAACGATCTCAATCCAGTTCTCCATTGTAGGATGGGCCACATATCTCTTAAACGCCTCCCTCCTCTTTTCAATGGCCTCCTTCACCGAGTCATTCCACCAAAAAACGCTATACTTGCCTGAGCACATACGGCCGGAGAGCGGTATGGCATTATCAGCACTATCCACCATGGCCCTCAACAGGTCATCAGCTGTGACAATACTGTCTCTATCAGGTGCAATAATAAGGTTGGTCTGATAACGTGTCCAGTCAGCCTTCTTCAGGTTATATTTATGTGAACTCTTGCACACAGACTTAGGAAAGTTAATTGAAGGGCAGTTGAACTTAATGATAATTGGGAAATGATCACTCTGTCCAGGATCATGGTGGACAGACCAAGAACAGCGAGAGGCAATGTCAGCAGTAGCAACAGCCATGTCAGGGGCGCTACGGTGAGTTGTTGGGTTAGTTAACCTGGTTGGACATGATTGGTTTAGAAGGACAAGGTCAGTTTCTAAAAGGAAATTATAGAAGCTCAGACCTCGGGAGTTCGAGGTACCTGAACCCCAAGAAATGTGCTGGGTGTTAAAATCTCCCAGCCACACTGTTCGGCCACCGGTACAATATTGGAGAAAGGTATTCCATAAGGTATTTGGAAAAAAGATATCAGGGGGGAAGTAGGATAATATGACTGAAATGCAGCCACCTATGCAAACACCCAATGTCTGACACCGTTCAGGAAGTAGGGAGGAGTTTATTGTTAGAGCAGAAACCGGTATATGGGATTTGATAGCAATGGCAATGCCACCATATCCATCATCTCTCTCCTCTCGTATTATCTTATAGCCCTGCAGGGGGAACCTGCTATCGAACTTCAAAAAGGTTTCAGAAATAGCAATAATATCAGGATCAAGGTCTTTGACAAGAATTTTTAGGTTATTATAATTGGAATTAACCGATCTGATGTTCCATTGCATTATACTGAGATGGTCTAGACTATCCATTAGTACTTATTTATTGTGAAAGGATAAAGAGAGACCTAGGGAGAAGGATAACCTTCTTGCGTAGGCATCTCAATATCAACTGTTTCTTGAGAACTTTGCGTTGCAATAGTATTATTATTTATTGAATTTTTGGGGAAATTATTTGCGCTGTGGTGGACTTCAGCTGTGACTACCCATTTTTTGGCAGGAACAGCATCCTCTGTGGGGGATGCAGGAAGTGGTTGGGAACACGGTAATTTCAGATGTGAAGGTTTGTATGTCAGTAGACAGTTCTCATGTGCTTTTTTATCATAACCCGGATTTGCAACTGCTACTCTTCTCTTCTGCCCATTTGAGTTTGTGTTAGAGGCTGAGGGGGTGAACCTTATATGCCGAGCGACATTCGACTTTACAGCAGAAGAATAGGACTGTTGTTGGTGGAGTGAAGAAGAGTTCGATGAAAGTGATGGCTCATTCATTTTAGGAAAATCTGTAGGAGCCAGTAATAGAGAACCTTTGGAGCTTTTATCTGCTTCGAAAAATGAAATATTATAGAGAGCCATACATTCCTTGATTTTTTTCTGACGATTGTATTCTTTGCATGACCTGTCGTTTGAGCAGTGGGGTTCATTGCAAAAGATGCAGTTTTTTGGGCTTTCGCACTGCAAATCCTTATTGTGGGAGGTCCCACATTTGTAGCATCTGAAGGCTCCTCTACAAAGATTTTTGACATGGCCATAACGGAGACAGTTCATGCACTGAATAACAGGTTGGATATAAATAGAGACAGGGGACAAGGTATTAAAGAGTATCATATCTTTAGGAAGAACATTACCCTCAAAGGTGATAACACAGGTGGTTGTTGGAACATATGAGATTCCCTCCTCAGTTCTTACCCTTCTATTTAACCTGCGCATTCTTAGGATATTGCACTTAGGATTAGCACCTCCACCATAATTTAACAAATCCTCCTCGCTTATGTCCAGACCTATATCCCTGACAACACCCATTGTGGAAATCATTCTGGAAGGAATATAAATGCAGTACTTAGATCTGTCCAATGCGACGTTTTCAGCGAAATAATTAGCCCTGTCGTAAGTATCAAAGTATATACCCACTCTTTTACGACCCTTTCTAGTAATTTTAATAATCTCATAGTTTGAGTAATTGGGAAAAGAGTAAAGGAGTTTTCCTAAGCTGATGGGGTTAAGGTTCCCTATATTCTTCTCCCTTGATTCGACATGAACCAAGAAAGGACCTTTATCTGTACTCTTATATTTGTTTTGGGAAAGTTTTTCATGCAAAATAGCTTCAAATTTCCTCTGCAACATATTCATGAAATTATTACATTCGTCAATCAAAGTATCATCGCTTTTATTCTCCACATTGTTAAGAACTGAACTAATATCGTCTTTGATAGTGAATAGATCCAATCTATTATTGATTGAGAATTTTAATAAGCGCTCAGCCGCTTGTTGAGATCAAGGAGATAATAAATTGAAGACCCGGGGGGGAACCCCGGGGCTTGGTGTATTTATTCCTACAAAAAGCTATATAAGAAGTCCACTTATCAGATATGGTTATCAAAACAAAGTAAAAAAAAAAGAACACGGAAAATATAAAGAAAGAATTTTAAACTCAGCTAAATTTAGGAAAGACCTTAATCGAGCTAGATTAACGTCAGCAGGTATGAGAAATTACACACTCACCACCCAGGAAAAACAGAAAACACAGGGAGAAATGGATAACCACCGCACTCTATGCCTTCTACCAATCGAATCGTTTACATCGTTTCTAGTTAAATTTCGCATGTTATAGGTTAATTGAGAAAGATTTGAAATAAATTTCGAGAAAAATTTGAAAAGCCCTAAAATTCTTAATTATTCTTTTTCATTTGAAGGAGTTTCAATTGCCAATACAGCTTCTATATTTTTTTGTGAGGGTTTAACTCCATATTTCGAAATGATTTGACCTAGAAATTCTACTTCTGGCATCTTATATTGAAATTTATCAAAGTTGAATTTGATATTGTATTGCAGAGCCTTCTCAAATACTCTCTTCAATGCATAATCATGCTCAGTCTCATTTGTACCATAAATAATTATGTCATCAAAATATACACTAACATTTAGAATATCACCAAATATTTCTACATTTTTTCTTTGAAATATTTCTGGAATGCTATTTAACCCAAAGGGAACTCGATTAAATTTGTATCTTCCAAATGGAGTGTTGAATGTGCACAAATCCGAGCTATTTTCTGTCAATTGGATTTGCCAAAATCCATATCTTTCATGTCTATTAGTGAAAAAATTGTTTTCCCTTCCAACTTAGTCAGAACGTCATCACATTTTGGTATAATATAATGCTCTCTACATATATATTTATTTAACGGTTTCGGATCCAGAAATAGGCGAAGTGTACTGTTAGGCTTCTCAACTATCATTAGTGAATTAACCCAGTCAGTTGGATAATCAACTTTAGAAATAATACCTTTTTTTTCAAGGTAATTTAGTGAATTTTTTAATCTTTCATGAAGCACTAATGGTATTTTTCTCTGTGACTGAATTACAGGTATTGCATTTTTCTTTAATTTTATGTCGACTAGGCCCGGCATACATCCTAATTCCTCAAAAATATATTTATATCTATTATATAAATCATTTTTATTATTTGGTATTGATTCATTGAGGTATTGTATTGAATTTGTATCTATTCTGCTTATCATTCTAAATTTTGAGCAATCATTAAGACCAAACAAAGGTTCTGAATCGAAATCAGTAACTAAAAATTTTACAGCCCCAACTTTATTCTTATAACTGCATTTTAGCGTTATAAACCCCAAGGGTTTTGATCGAAAATTTCCATATGATATTATGGTCATTGATGTAGGAACAATTTTCGATTCATCAATGTTCAAATTTCTAAAATATTTTAATGGTAGGATACTTGAATTAATCAGTCCCTGTGTCTAGTTTAAATCTGATGTTATTGTCATTGATTTTTATATATTCATGCCAATTCAATTTACTGTTGCCAAGTCTAGTCTCATGAATGAATAGTGATTCATCAGTACTCACATTGTTTTTACATCTAACAACATTATCTACAACCATATTGTCTTCTTCTTCTGTTTGGACCTGCAGTGCTTGCCTCCTTGGATTTCGGGTTTGAGGGGGCCCATATTCAGTACGGTTCTTATTGTAACACATTGTTGCAAAGTGGCCTTCCTTCTGACAGATTCTGCATACCTGAGGAAATGCTGGACACTTTCTTGGAGCATGTCCAGTTCCACATCCTGGTCTTTAGAATTGAGCAATTCAACATGCTGCATTGTGACCTCGATGCTTTAGCAGTATTCTTGAATTTTTTGCATGTTCATGTCATTTTCTCGCAGTAAGTACCTCTGTACATTCTTATCTCTAATACCGAGGACAACTCGATCCCTGAGCATTCTTTCTGAGTAGCTTTTCTGGCACCATATGTTTTCACAAGTAAAGCTGCAGTTTGCTGCCTGCTTTTTTAGTTCGGTAATGAATTGTTCCACTGTTTGGCCATCCTTTTGTTCGATATTTTCAAATTTATAAGTCTCCATGCCGACATTTTGCTTCGGTAGGAAATGTTGGTCGAAACAACTCAGGACATTTTCTAGCGTAGTCGTTTTGGATGTTTCGAATGTGTTGTAAATGTCGAGGTAATCGTATCCCAAGAAGTTCAGAAGAATAGCTATTTTTACTTGCTCTTCTTTTTCCTGACTCTCGAAAGCCTTCAGGTAGATTTTGAAGGACTGTTTCCATTTTGTCTACTCTTGTGGCTCGTGAATATTAAATGTTTTGGGTGTCTTGAATTGGTCCATGCTGCCTTTTTTTATCACTATGGGCTCAACGTATTTTTACTAACCTTGCTCTTCTCATGCCTTTCTTCAGCACACTGTTGAAATGGTTTTACTTCTTTATATTTTTTCTATTGAACACCTGACACCATGTTCTGTTTGATACAGGTGGATTACAAAAACATAGATATTTTAATATGTTTATAATCAATTATCACTTTATGTACATATAAGCTTCGCGTGTGCCTTAATAATGGCCGACCGGGATTCCACCAACGTGCTCATCCGAACTGTCATTCTGTGGTCTGTTCTTCTTCTTCTTGATATATAGCACAATGTATTATATTGGCTAATTTAATTCTTATTATATAAAATAGAACATGGATATATGCCAGTGTATCTAAATATCTTTTTGGAAAAAAGATGTAAACTGCAGGATTGCAATATAAGATCAAAAAATTATTATAGTATATCCAAAGTTAAGAGGGGTTGCAAATGTTCAATTCTCTCACGGGGCAGGTGAAGAGTTCGGGAATTCTAAGATTGTTTCGAAAGAATTTGATTAACTTCTTTAATTGGGGTAGTTTTCTTTAACATGTGTGGCTCATTTTTGAATTAGATATTTTTGTTTTTCTGGATTATGTTCACATTTATTATATATTGGATTGATTAGCCAAGTGTTGAATAAAAATAAATTTTTTAATTTCTAGAAGCTACGAACTCTCTAACCTGATTTTTGGCCATTTCCATTGAGGGTAAGGATCTTGAAAGTAACTCATATCAGAGACAATCGAGACGGTCAACTACCTGCTAAAAATTTGGGTCACTATAATTCTCCATCTCTCTCTAATTTACGCAAACATAAGCATAGATGGCACTGCTTGTAGTTTAGGAAGGGGATCGCGGGAAAATTTGAAATTTCCGCGGGAGATTTGAAATGTACTCTTCCATTTAGCAGCTGCCATAACAGGTACCAAATATTGCATGAGAAAACTTTTACATTTTTCAGTAGATATTCTACTGTAAAATGAAAAGTCTCCCACACAATATTTTGTACAAAATTCAATGAATATTACATGTGAAATAGGAAGCACAGAATAAAAGGAGGTAGTTAATAAGCAAAAAACATTTAATTATTTCCTGCTTAATTCACAATCAATTAAAATAAACAGATTGAAATGAATACGAGATGATCGATATAAAAAGATTAAATAATTTTGAATGAAAAAGAATCAAACATTTACAGGATTAGTTTACCATTTGAGTGAATGTGCCATTTTAAAATAAAAAGGAAAGTAGAATATACAGATGAGAATAAATTACAAATGATCTTGATAAAAAGCAGTTTATTGTTAAGAAAAAAAAGCCAATCACCACATGAATTCACTGTTCACATTAATTTACTAATGCATAGACAGATATTTATGATAGATGATCAAAATTGAAGAACATTCATTACAAAAATATATACAATCATCTCTGATGGATGCATCAATATAAGATTACATATTATAAATATAAATATGAAAGAAAAAAATAATTCAAATTAACAGTCAAAAATGATCAAAGGCTCCAAACACCAAAAGGTATGATGGATACAGATTACATATGTATAAATTATCAAACTTGCACTCAGTCCTTTGAATATCTTGGATGCCAGGTTAATGAAGACTGGAATGCTATTCAGGAGGTTCGTGCCCGTCTCCTCAAGTTGATAATAGAAGGTAAATTCGAGGGAAGAAGAGGACCTGGGCGTCGGAGAACATCGTGGCTGAAGAACTTACAACAATGGTATGGTGAGACAAGGAATTTGAAGAAGAAGAAAGGCGTAACAGACAACTTATTGAATTGGTTGAGGCTTCCACGATCATCATTTAACGTCACTTGTTTTTTCGAGCATTTTGACCATGGTCATGAATTAGTTCTTGACATGTCACAAGTTCGAGTGTCTGTCATCTTCAGGAGATATACTGAAGATGTATGTTATACTGAAGATGTCAGACACTCGAACAGGTGAGACGTTAGGAATGGAACCATGACTGCCAAAATGCTCAAAAAACAACTGATAGAAAACGTATTACTCATGTCTCAATTTTGAAAGTGTTGTTGTTGAACATATTTTTTATGACATTCATGTCGGACAAATTTGATAAAGCTCTTAAGCAATGGGACCTTTCGTGGCACAGACTTTTTATTTTCCTCAACTGTCTGTCCCTCCTTTGTATCAAGGATATCATCTTCCTTTTTCTTGGCAAAACTTCTACGACTTCTTCTACGACTTATTCAATGTATTCTGAAAAAAAATTATGAGTACTTCTGATCTAGAATGGCTCAAATTTATTTTCATATTATAACCCTAAATAAACTTTCGATGCCGAATAAAGCATAATATGAAAGAGAATAAAACGAAAAACAAATACCTTCTTGAGCCTTTTCATATGCCTCAATATTTCCTGAAAAAAAAAATTATCAGCGCCCTCACCTTTGATAGCAAAATTTACTAGCCCTTTTAATATAATAATCAACTTGTCACAAAAGAACAGTAACACTAGAGGGAGATTACTCTCAGTTCAGCCAGAGATATAATACAACTGAAGTATGAGTAGTTTCTTAGTAAGTGAATACATACCTCGTTGGGATGGGACAGAAGATTGTCCTGAAGAACAACCTCCACTTTCCCAGGCAATTTTGTCGGGATCCAGCGTTTAGGAATTGCATCATTCTTCAGTCTACAACAGAAGGCATCTCTAAAAGAATCCGGACTAAAGTATCTGTCGCAAATCCTGCGACCTCTCAAGGTTTCTCCAAGAAATGTCATTCCCAAACTTTCCTGCCACTGCCTGGATCTAAAATTATAACATAATTAACATGACGAAACGTTTACATATTTAAGATAACTTACTTTTCAAGATTAGAAGGAAAACAAAACAGTTTCTTCGCTTCCATATCATCTGCTCCGCAAATATAGCAACGCATATTGAAATAAAAATATAACTGATTTTTACACTTAATACAATATTGGTCAGAGTCAAGAGAACTAATATCAAGAAGATGCAGCACGACGTCGAGAGAGAATAGAACGAGAATCACAATTCACAACATAACCACAGTTCAGGATGTAAACATTCCGCGGCCATCGGCCATTTTCAAATTTTCATCGACCCTAGTGCGCATGATATATTCCTGCGCTGCCAGCGACACCTAACCAGTAGCATACATCAAGTTTTAAACAAAGATAGATTTATGGGAGTCCATTGGTAAGACAGAGACTTCCGAGATTTAGAGTTAGTGACCCAAATTTTAGTACCTAGTTGCCCGTCTCGATTGTCTCTACTCATATCAAAACAACTGAAGCGGCATCCTGTGTTGATTCGGTAGCACTTTTGAATGTATATTGCAATAATTTCGTATTTTTATTATGTGTATGTATTTTCATATGAATAGAAGCACACTTCTTTTATAACCCCTTTATTAATCATGAACGTAATGTACACGCATGAAATTCTCAACAGTGAATTATGAATTCTGTCTTTCTTATTCTAGGTTATAATATCAATTGTCAATATCACAATCATAGAATACTATCAAACATAACAGTTTCTCCCCTCACTAAATCTATACAATTTCTAGGCTGTACAATTTATATAAAATTACAATTTCCAATATAATACAATAATCCTCCAAATTTTGTAATTAATTTATAATACAATAAATTTTAATGTGATACATAATCTCCATATCTATCTGGTTTACGAATTTCTCTTTTTGATCTTCTCAATTGAATAGAATTTTCAGGTAAATCAGAGTTATAAGTATCAGAATGAAATTGAAAATCATTTAAATCAGGCTGAATAGATCTTTCAGAAGTATTAGTTTCACTTTCATATGGTTTATCAGAATTGTATGAACTCACTACTCTAGGATATAAAGGAATTTCAATTTGTACGGGTGTATCTTCCCCAATTTTGGTGATTTGGCTTCTATGACGTTTACATTCTTTACCATTATCTAATTTGATCAAATAATGTAACTTCCCAAATTTTTTCATTATAGTGCCAAAATCCCATTTATTTTTAGCTATATAATTTCTAACAGAAACACGAGTATTTAACTCTAAATCTCGACAATTTACAGGGTTTATACTAGAATCAGTAGTTTTACCTAGATTTGGCTTTATTAAATCTAGACGTGATCGAATTTCCCTATTGAACACCAACTTAGAAGGAGACAAATTGGTACTTGAGTGTGGGGTTTTCCTATACTGTAACAGAAAGTTTTGTATAGCGTATTCTAAATTTTCTGCATTACAATTCATGCACTTAATGGCTTTTTTAATTGTTTGAACGTAACGTTCAACTTGTCCATTCGTTGGTGGAAAATAAGGAGCACTGTGTTTGTGGAAAATTCCGTTTGAACGAATAAAGTTTTTGAATTCATGAGAACTAAAACAACTGTGATTGTCTGAACAAATAACCTCAGGTATGCCAAATTGTGCAAATACTTTCCTACAAATACCGATTGTAGTTTTAGATGTAAGGTCTTTTACTACATGAATCTCTGGCCATTTAGAAAAACTATCTACGATCAATAACAAATAAACATTATTGAACATAGGTCCAGCATGGTCTATATGTACTCTCTGAAAGGGATCTTCAGATTCTTCCCAAAGATGGGTAATTTGTTTCTCCTGATTTTTGTTCAAATTGCAATTATAACAATTTTTTGAAATATTTTCAATGTCCCGATCTACTCCAGGCCACCAGCAATACTGCCTTGCTAATGCCTTCATTTTTACAATTCCACTATGGCAAGAATGTAATTCATTTAAAATAAATTTTCTGAGCCTTGAGGGAATGAAAATTCTTTGACCTCTTGTAATACAACCATTTACTAAATCAAATTCATGTAGGGGTATACCAAAACTATCTTTGTTGGATATTATTTTTCCAGTTTCTAAATATTGCAATAATCTTCGAACTGATGGATCATTTTTTGTATCTGTACTAATATTTTTTGCAGTAACAGGTAAATTTTCTAGTAATTGAGATTCGTGGTATGAATTTTGTAAAAAATTTATTTCGAGTCCAAATTTGTCAGCAGTAGCCAGATCAAAATTATCTGACACTGGTAAACGTGATAAAGAATCCGCATTTGTATGTACCTTTGTATTTTTGTACTCAACTTTATAGTTGAAAGCTTGTAAAAAAATTGCATAGTGCTGCATTCTGGACATTGTAAGTATCGGTAATCCTTTATCTGGTGAAAATATACTAATAAGTGGTTTTGAATCTGTAATTAATGTAAACTTAGTACCATATAAGTATTGGTAGTACTTAAAAACTCCATAAACAATCGCATAAGCTTCCTTTGAAATCTGACTGTACCTACGTTGAGTGTCATTTAGAATTTTGGATGAAAAACTTATGGGTCTTTCCGATCCATCTGGATATCTATGAGAAAGGACTGCTGAAACTGCAAAAGGAGAAGCATCTGTAGCAAGAATGATAGGTATATTTGGATTAAAATGAGAAGATATTTCTTGTTTTATGTTGTCAAAGGCTTCCATACATTTTCTGTTCCAATTCCATTTTGAGTCTTTTTTTAATAACTGATACAATGGGTGTAATTTGGTACTAATATCTTCCAAAAATCGACCATAATAAAGAACTAATCCTATGAAACTTTTGAGTTCAGTTTTATTTTTTGGAGTGGGCATGTTTTGTATCGCTTGAATTTTCGATTCCGATTTATGAACACCATTTTTGTCAATTTCATAACCACAGTACTCGATTTTGTCCGCGAGAAATTTACACTTTGAAAAATTTAATTTTGAATTAGCGTTTTCAAGTCTCTCAAATACCAATTTAAGAATATTCAAATGTTCATTATCATTAGGGGCTGAAATTTTTATGTCATCGAAAAAAACACTGACACCTGGAATACCCTGCAGAAGGGTCTCAATGTACCTCTGCCAAATGGCAGGACCCGAAGAAATACCATACATCAAACGTGTTGGTCTGTACAAGCCTTTACTAGTATTTAATGTAAGGATTTCTCTATCATCTGGATGAATTTCCAAATTTAAATATGCGCTTGAAATATCGAGTTTTGTGAACTTTTCACCCTTGGACATGGTTGCAAATAATTCATTTATGGTAGGTAATGGATGTTCGTCCACCAAAAGCACCTTATTTGCTGAAATTTTGTAATCTCCACATATTCTTATTTTACCATTTGATTTGATAACAGGTACTATAGGCGTTGCCCATTGTGATGTATTTACTTTTTCAAGAACCCCATTTTGTACCAAGTTGTCTATTTCTTGTTCAACTTTATTTTTAATTGAAAACGGAAGAGGTCTAGACTTAACAAAAACCGGGGAAATATCATTTTTTGTATGAAGTCTAGCCTGAAATCCTTCAATTTTGCCTATTTTATCATCAAATAAAGAACTGTAAATTTTACACAATTTATCTATCTCAGAATTAACATTATTTAATAGATTGATACTTTGTGTGTTAGATGTAAGTATGTTCAAGGATCTAATCCAATCTCTCCCTAATAATGGTTCCTTATTGGTATCTACTATATAGATTTTCATTTCAAACAAAGTAGTTTCGAATGTAACTTTAACCCATGCATAACCGAAAACTTTAATTTTATTTGAACAATATGTATATAAATCTAAATCACTTGGAATTATTTCAAGGGCAGGAAATAATTTTTGAAAAAGGGTTTTACCAATTATTGTAACACCTGCTCCTGTATCAATTTCGAACCTAATGAATCTATCATTAACATTTAGATCAATTGTAAATTTCTGTGTATTAATATAAGATAAATCATCAACTACATTTACATGTGCAGTTTTGCAAACCGAAGCAACGTGACCTTTTCTCTTACATAATTCACACAGAAGGTTTTTTGCTTTACAATGGTTGGCCCAATGATTCCTTGAACCACACCTGAAGCAACATGTATTCGTTAAATTGGGTTTATTTGTACTTATCTGCTTTTTTGCAAAGCCTGTAGTTCTATCCTGATGTGTAGACGAAGACTGACTGGTTTTTTTCCCAATTGGATACTTTCTAGTTGGATGGACTGCTTGAACGAATGATTTGTTCGGTGTATGTAGTAGTTCAGCATCTCGAATTGAAGTTTCCATTGTGATGGCAATTTCCACGGCCTTGCTGAGTGTAAGGTCCCTGATTTCCAACAGATGACTTTGTATTCTAGTATTCCTTAATCCACAGACGAATTGATTTCTGATTGCTTTATTCAAATACTGCCCAAAGTTGCAATTCGTTGATAATTTCTTCAACTGAAGTTCGTATTCCCTAACAGATTCTCCCTCTAATTGGTACCTTTTATTGAACTTGAATATTTCCGAAATCTCCAATTGTGTGGGCTCAAACATTAATTTAAGGGCTTCGTTCAGTTCTGATAATGTACGAGCTTCTGGATCAAGTGGAGTAAAATGGTCGCACAGTTTGTCGTAGACTTCAGCTCCAACGTAATGTAGTACGTATTGCTTCTTTGCTGTATCGTCTTTGATATCGAAGATGTTAAATGCAGTTGTAAGTCTTTGATACCAACGACTATATTTTTGGCAATTTGGGTTGAATGGTTCTATATTGAATGACGTTTGAATATTTGCCATTTTTCCAATTGCTTCACCGCACGTGAAGATCTTGCCTCGGATTTTTAATCCTAAAGAATCCTCGTCGCCAATTTGTTGATTCGGTAGCACTTTTGAATGTATATTGCAATAATTTCGTATTTTTATTATGTGTATGTATTTTTATATGAATAGAAGCACACTTCTTTTATAACCCCTTTATTAATCATGAACGTAATGTACACGCATGAAATTCTCAACAGTGAATTATGAATTCTGTCTTTCTTATTCTAGGTTATAATATCAATTGTCAATATCACAATCATAGAATACTATCAAACATAACATCCTGCAATAGAAACGAAAGCAATCAAGGTCTCCCGACCCGATTTTTATGAATCGAGGCATCCCCAGTACAGCTTAATTCCATTTGCAGTATCTACTATGTATTGAACCTACAATAAGCTACTGCTCAGCATTTTTATTCCAGCTAAAAGTTTCTGGAAACACACGGAAATTCATAAGTATTATCATATTCAGCATTCACGTCTATTAAAAGTACGAAATACGAAAAGAAATAGTTTTTTGCAGCATTGGTCTGTTATATATTGTGATATTGGATAAAAACATCGGATTTTCGATTATGAAAAAAACATTAGATAAGGAGGGAATATAATATTTATCAGTATCTGAATAAAATTCCAAAAGAAATCATTCAAGTTAGAATTGTTTGGACTCATTTGTATTTACAGTTCATCAATACATCTCATCCAAGTACGGTTCGCGTACTTGAAAGCTTGAACGTCGTTGGTCCCCATTAAAGGCCGGCAACACACGGTCGGTGGCCTTCCGTCTTCGCGTAGTTAGACATATTTTCATTCACGGACCGATTTGAGTAGATTATACGGCATTGAGATTGGAAGATCATATTTTCAAGATGTTGATAACACCCTCCTTTCTTATTTTTGATTTTTGTAAAATGGATTGAGAGGTATATAATTTATACAATTATTTTTACATAAGTATTGGGAATACAATTATAATCATTATAACTCAATTCTGGTGAATTGACAGAAAGAAGTAAGAATAGTTTTGGCTAGACACAAAATATTCAGGCTCGGCAGTGCCGACCCTGCATACTAATATTCATTTTACATTGGAGATTGGTTTCAACAGGATCAATTTTCTGTTGTTGACACTGACTTTCGACAACAATAAGATGTCTATAGAGATATATAGGAAAGAAACCCAAATTGTAGCAATCATCAGCGAAAGCTCAAACCATCTCGCATGCCCTAAATTTGCTGCTTTAAATTCTTACATACACAGAATACTGAATCTACCATTAAGTAGAGATAGTTTCAATAAGGTATTGGAAATCATTGAGTATAACGGTTTAGAAAATGGACACAACTAAAATATAGAGAACAACGGCTGTCAATAAGGACTGTCAATAAATTACACAACAATGATGCAATCTCTGTTGAAAGTGAACAACCATTAAAAAAGATCTCGCTTCTATTCTACGGAAATATATGTTATCCCATGGCGAAGGTTTTCAGAAAAAACAACATAGGATTAGTGTTCGAAGCAAATGATTGCATGTACCTACAGTCATTTACTGAATTGTAAATATAAATCGAGGACGAGAGTAATGAAGCTGGAGTAGCGTGGAAGAATTATTATTACGATTTATAAGGAATAGAAACACACTCGTTAGGATTCAACTTAAGACTAACTATATTTGTAACCAAAGATTTACAGTACAAAGAGGACCATAGAAAAAATGGTGTTCCATAGAACTGGAAAATAGATCACGGTGTTAAAAAATAAATTGTGATTTAATTTCAACACCCCCACTAAATCAAATTTATTTAACATTACATATTCCTAATTCTCTTAGGAAATTACTATGTTCAACAGAACTTAGACTTTTGGTCAGAATGTCTGCTGGCATATCACTACTTGCTAAATATTTCACACAAACTATATTATTGTTCATTGTCTCCCTAACAAAATGATATCTTATATCAATATGCTTGGTTCTTTTATGAAACGATGGGTTCTGGCATAATTTCCGTGCACTCTGATTGTCATTATACAATGAAATGCACTCAAGAATTTCTGTCAACTCCCCAAACATATTGTACAAGCAAACAGCTTCTTTCGAGGCTTCAGAAATGGCTATGTATTCTGCTTCAGTACTTGAGAGAGATACTGAGCACTGTTTTCTGCTTTCCCAGGATATTAAAGCACCCGAGAGTTTGAAGCAATAGCCACTATATGACCTCCTGTCTATAACATTTGCCGCCCAATCGGCATCAGCAAAACCATCTATCCGTATTACGTCTGACCTTTTAAATACCAAACCTTTGCTTTTATTGCCTTTAAGGTAGCGCAGTACCCTTTTAGCACTTTTCCAATGTATTTGGTCATAGCAATTATTGAATTGGCTCAAGTAACTTATAGTGAATGCTACATCAGGCCTTGTAAGCACTGCTACGTACATCAAACCACCAATCAACTGTCGGTAAGGAAAGTTTATGTTTTCTCCTTGGCCTTTTTCTAATTTTAAATTAGGTTCCATAGGAGTGCTTACAGGCATACAATCGTACATATTAAATTTCAATAATAGAGAATCAATATATTTTCTTGGTCCATACTAATCTGCCCTTCCTTTTTATTTACATTCACTCTGACACCAAGACACTCTTTAATTTCGCCTAAATCTTTAATTTTGAATTTGGAACTAAGTTGATTTTTAATTCTGATAGTTTCCTTGTCAGAGTTTGAAAAGATAAAAAAGTCATCGACATACAAAGCAATGATGACAATGAAGTTCTTAGCCTTTTTAATGAAAAGGCAGGGCTCAAATTTAGATTTGATGAAGTCTAATGCAAGAAGTATTTCTTCGACTTTCTCATACCAGACCCGTGATGACTGCTTTAGACCATAAATAGCCTTTTTTAACCTGAGAACTTGGTTTTTGTCCTTGGTTCTAAAGAAGCCATCAGGCTGGACCATATAAACCGTTTCAGATAATGTTCCATTTAAGAAGGCAGTCGTCACATCTAAGTGCGTGATTCTTAATTCTAAATTTACAGACAATGCAATTAGTAACCTAAGGCTAGAATGTCTTACAACAGGTGAAAAGGTTTCGTCATAGTCCATTCCTTTCTTTTGAGTAAAGCCTTTCGCCACTAGACGTGCTCTATACGTTGTATTTCCCGCACAATCAAATTTTATTTTGAAAACCCACCTACACTGCACTACACTAGCATCTTTTGGTTTCAGTACTAGTTCCCATGCGTTGTTTTCTTCAAAAGAATTCAGCTCTGTGGTGATGGCCTCTTTCCACATTTCGGCGTCTGGTCTTGCAAGTGCTTCACTTACTGTTGTTGGAAGGTCGTCAATGTTATCGACTACTCGACATGCATACGTCACATAGTCTTCAAACACTCGTGGCTTCTTCACTCGACTTGATCGTCTTGCCGATGGTGGATCCATTTCTACATCACCATACGAATGCAAAGAATCACTACCGAGGGTGTCTTCAGGGTGGTAGTCGGAACTGCTGGATGGTTCTTCATCTTCAAAGGTAGAACTATCGTCTGCCCCCACTGAAACCAATTCATCCTCTATGGAAGATGTGCAGCTGACTGGAAAAATTTCAACTGTATTTGCTATACTTTCCTTGATAACAACGTCTCTGCTTATAGTTATGACTCTAGATTTTCGGTCATAAAGTCTATATCCTTTGGTCGTTTCACAGAAACCAACTAGGATCATTTGCTTAGATTTCTCATCTAATTTCTCCTTTTTTTCAGCTGGTATTAGCATCATCACCTCACTTCCAAAAATTCTGATGTTACTCACATCGGGTTTCTTCCCGGACCATACCTCTAGAGGTGTTTTTCTTAGGGCTGTTACGTATGACCTATTTCGCAGGTACACAGCAGTGTTGACTGCTTCTGCCCAAAAACACTTTTCCAAGCCTGCGTCGAAAAGAAGGCATCGGGCTTTTTCCACTAGGGTCCGATTCATCCTTTCACACATACCATTTTGTTGTGGTGTGTAGGGGTTGGTCTTTTGGTGAACTATACCATGTTCTGAAAGAAACTTTTCAAATATTGAAGAACAGAATTCTCCACCATTATCTGTCCTAAAAATTTTAATTTTTGAGTTGACTTGGTTTTCAACAAGTGCTTTGAAAGCTTTGAAATATTTGAAAGCTTCATTCTTTTCTTTCAAGAAGTAGACAAAAATCATCCTTCTAAAGTCATCTTCAAGAAGGAAATAATATTTGGATCCTCCTAGAGAACCTACCTCCATTGGTCCACATAGATCTGCGTGTATCGTGTCCAGAAGTTTTGTTGCTCTTGAACCTTTGTGCCTAAATGGTAGACGAGACTACTTCCCTTCACAGCATACGTTGCACGTTTTGGTTGTTTCCACCTTTCCTTTGATTTCCATATCTTGGACAACATCTTTCATGAGGGAAAGATCTTTGAAATTCATATGACCGAAACGTCTATGCCATATGTCACTTGAAACAGCAGTAGCTACAAAAGGTTCATCTGGTTCACACAAATATATATATATATATATATATATATATATATATATATCTTATGAAAAAGAGAGCTAAAATAATACATTAAATGTTGAAACAAGTAGTACCTAAGCTGAGGTAAAAAAAGAACGGGGTATCATAACATTCTTTGTATGATACTATAGAATCATACGATACTATCAACACTACTATCATACGATACTATACAGCCAGGGGAAAAAACCTCAGCCGAAAAAACCTGCCTCCCCGTAAACAAAATAACATAAAATATCAAATATCAGGAAAATCTTGAAAGACATCAGTGTGATCATCTTCATGTTATCCGTCTATGGGCTCGGATGCACAGATTCTTCCCAAAACGACTCGTAATTCTTAACCTGAAATGAAAAAAAGACAAAAGCAGAAAAGAAACCGATTATTCGGAATAAATCGAATGCATTTTGGAAATGCATTTGCTACTTTGAAAAACATCAACATTAAGATTTCTTGGCCAAATAATGTTCGGAGGTTTATAAATATTTATGACAGAAATGTCACAAAATTTGAAAGAAATGAAAAAAAAACTCCATCAATTTCCATTTTCCGAATCTGTTGAATGTTACGAAACTGATAATTTTTCAACATAACAAGCTAAACTTGTAAAAAATCAATTAATACATAACCTTTCAACTGTCCTCTTTCACGAGGATTTTTTTTCTGTTGCCGTGTGGGTTTCTTGCAGAAGAATCTCTTTGATACCATGTTCATCAGCTAATTTGGAGACGTAATCACACTTTCCTTTCGAAATTCCTTCGATATTCAAATTCAAAATCCACAAATTGTTGCTCTCTGGTCGTGAGGGTTTTTTCAAACCAGATACGACCTTCCAGGTGATGATTTTTCGGCACTTCAGATGTTTGAAGACCGCTACGGGACCCCAATGAAAGGCAATCATCTCCCATAGATAAACCAAACATGTTATAACACAAGAAAAGAGAATATTTTTCAGGAGCAAAAACTAAAGACATATTACGAGAATTGTCATTCTGACAATTTAATCGATACATATTATCTTCTAGATAAGCTGTTGCAATTATTTCTCCATTACGGTTGTATATTTGACAACCATTATCAGTAAACATGACTTTGTTACCCCTCTTCGTTAGTTGAGATAGTGACAAAAGGTTCGTAGACAGTTTAGGAACGTATAAAACATTATGAACGACTATATCAAACTGTCGTTTATCAGCTATGGTTGAAATGTTTACTTGTCCTAAGTGTTCAACTTTTAAACATTCATTATTGGCTACGGTAATGTTTTCAATTTCCGTATTCCTAATATCAACTAACCAATCATTTCTTGAAGTAACGTGATGGGTAGCTGCCGAATCCAAATACCAGTTATTTATATTGAAATTGCCTGTAAGGAAAACTGCACTAAAGGCGTTTGATGTGCTTTCCTTTCTTCTCTGTTGTCCTTGTTTTTGTTGAAGAGTATGACACTTGTTTTTGAAATGACCTGGTTGTTTACATTTGTAACAAACAATTGGTCGGCCATTTTGCCCATGTTCTCCCTTGGTAGTTTGTTCCGCGTTGTTACTGCCACCTCTCGAGCAATCACCTCTACCTCTCGGCCTGTCCAGCTTTCTTGCAGTATCGATTACTTGGGTTACGTAGGCTTCCATCGAACTGCAATTTTCTAGTCGTAGGGAAATAAGAGTTCGAAGTGAACCAATCTTACGAGTTGTCCTCGTACATATTTTTCAGAGTATCCCAAACTTCCTTGCACGTGTTCTTATTTCTGATATGCACGTATAAAGACGGGTCTACAGTCAAAATCAACTTCGCTTTGGCTTTAACAACCATCACTGTGTCTGTTTGTTTGCCGGTCAAACATTCAGAAATTCCTTCTAGAACGAAGAAGTTCTCTATAGCGAAACTCCACTCCGCAAAATTCTCACGACCGAGTAATCTGGGAACGCTTGAAATGTAGTTAACGGCCATTTTGGATTTTGTCGATTACACTACAAAACACGTGGTACGACTGTTGAGTCTTGAAATAGCAACTTTCAGAATGTGAACTGTTTCTTAACTCTATTCCTTTTACAAAAATTCGCACAATAATTGAGTTTATTCACCCGAGTCCATAACCTAATGAAGCTGGAGTAGCGTGGAAGAATTATTATTACGATTTATAAGGAATAGAAACACACTCGTTAGGATTCAACTTAAGACTAACTATATTTGTAATCAAAGATTTACAGTACAAAGAGGATCATAGAAAAAATGGTGTTCCATAGAACTGGAAAATAGATCACGGTGTTAGAAAATAAATTGTGATTTACTTTCAACAGAGAGTAGCCATTTTGATAGCCAACCTTTTGAAAGGAGATGGCACCTGGGGAAGAAAAAAGATAAACACTGATGAGTTCTTAGAAGGACGAAACCGGCCTGTCTCTACTTTGTTTCGATGACGGCATTTTTTCATCTTCGATGAATCTGCGGACAGGGTCTTCACTAGTCCATTCCCTATTTAGATCTATCATTGCCCATGATTAGAGTGTTAGTTTTTCCTATTAATTATTCTGAATGAGTGCTCTTCGTACAGCCGAGATCAACGGACGTACCGATAAGCAAATACTCATGTGACATGTGAGAGATATAGTAATCGCGAATTATTGACAATTTCGTGATATTTTGTTTTGACATCATTATTTCCATTGAATTTTCATTGCTTGTTATACAGTTTCCACGAATATCGCCCTATATTTTTAGGCAAGACACAAGATTTAGGATTGAAATTCCGAAGGTGAGCTTCAAGTAAGAAGACAACTTCTCGTATATTTTTGAAGGTTCTAAGACTTCCGGTTTTTCCGGAAGTGACATCAACTTTCACTTTCCAAATGGAAAGACCCATTATTGCATAAATTGATTCCCTATTGAATTCTGAGTCTTTTTGATTCCAAAAGTTCGAATTTTTTCGAGGTTTTTTCATTAAAAATTCTCATTTTGAGAATCTCCGAGAAGAAATGCTGATGCTTCTTTTCCGATAACGTGATTTTCAGAATATGATACAAGAGGTCACAAATTATTTGTCAAGGTTAGAAGTGACGAGATATCAAAAAATTGTTTTTTTCAAATTGGAACCCCATTTTTTCGAAGCATTTTCGGGATCATCGTCAAAAAATAATAGGAGCATCATGATGAATATTCATTTTTATTTCATTCTTTGTGCACTTCAAATCGGGAATTTCTCGAAATGGAAGATTATGCAAACAGTGTCATTATTGAAATATTCATAATTTATGGTGGAAATTAAAGAATATTTGATAGAACATGCAGAAGCTTCAACAATAAATAACCTGATTTGCCTAGAACTATTTTGAATATGGTCAAGTCAAAAAGCCATATAGAAGAAACAAAAATGTTACCGAAAATGAAGCGAACTTGGTAAATGTTATGGCATATTTTGAGGCTCTTCCTAGGGCATCAATCAACGCCGCTTCATCTGATTAGGCATATCTCAAGCATCAGTCCAAATAATTTTGTCAAGCACTAAGTATCATCCTTTGAAATACATAAAAGTGCAGAAATTACAAGACAATTTACGGAGAATAATATTTTGTGAAGGTCGCTTTTTGAAGATTCAAGAGGGCGATGGATTCTTCAGCAAAATTATTTGGACTGACGAAGCCAAGTTTGGTCAACAGGGAATATGGAATAGGAGAAATACACGTATTTTGTCTGCTCATGGATAATCAGGTTGGATTTTCTTTGTTTGATGAAAACTTGAATGCTGCAGGGTTTCTGAGAATTTTAACTGACGTAGTTTGGAATTTCCTCGATGAACTGCCTCTTGGAATGGCTTCGATAGATGGTTTTAAATGGATCGTGCTCCTGCTCATTCGTCAAGAGTGATAGATTTTGAACGGAAGTATCTGTTTGAGGACCGACGGTGTTGAAATAGAGGACCCATGTTCTGGCCACCTGGTTGCCCAGATCTCGCTCTATTGGACTTTTATTTATGGGGAAGAATAAAAGAGAACTAAGACATTTTGAACATTTGCTTCAATGGACTGGTTTTTTTCTATTTCACCTAATATTGTGTTCAGCTCTTTATTTTCAAAGCTCAGGATGATTTCCGCAAATTCTCAATTCTACAGAATTTCTTTCTTGTCATGGTAGGGAAATTTGAATTTTCAGTAATGAAATTCATACATGTTCTGTTAATTATTCTTTCAAAAGCATTAAAAATTATTTAAATTATTTTTTCTGCATTCCTGAGAATTTTTCACGTTGACTTCACTAATACTCACATGAGAACTTCAAACCAATTGTTGCTCTCGCATTACGGATGATAATTCAAGAACTTAACTCGTCTGAACTATAGAATTTTTTTTCTCGATAACAGAGATTTCCAAAAATTTCTCTTAACCGCTAACTATTTTCCGGTGGAAAAACAAATTCGGAATGAGATTGAAAATTGAAGAAAAAAATCGTTTTTCCTAAATATCTTTTTTTTTCTCTATATTGAAATTTACAATCTACTATGTACATAAGTATTATGTAAATATGATGACGGTTTTGACTATGAGAAGACATTTAACATTTTAATGCTTCATTTTACATGAATTTTAAATCAAATCATTCGGCCAGGTACGATGTAGTCTTCGGATTTGTAGTGGATTTTCTGCAAGTTGATCAATCAGTTGGTTCGTGTGTCCTTCCAATTTCTGATGATAGGTTTTTTTAGTATAGTTCCAGTTCTTTTGTGATTTCAGGGTGCGTTTACCATTGCTCTGAGTCCTTTTGACTGAAGTCTCCGGCTGATGTGAATATTCGATTTCTTGGCATATCCCCAAAATTGGATTTCATATGTCCATATTGGTTTGATTATAGCTTTGTATATGGTCAGCTTGTTTTGAAGAGTCAGTTTATATTTTCTGATTATGAGCCAGTACATTTTTCGGATTTTCATATTTATTTGAGATTTCTTGGTTTGGAGGTGATGTTTTCAAGTGAGTCGCTGGTCTAGGTGCAAGCCGAGATATTTAGCTTTTGTATCAACTGGTATATTATTCCCAAAAATTCAAACTGATGGACATGTTGTTCGTTTAGTTGTAAAGGTTCATTGAAGTTAAGTCGCCATTTTCGATGCCATTTTTCGAGGACGTTTAGATGTTCTTGGAGATGGTCAGAGGCTGTTGTGGCACTTTCGTTAGATGAGAGTAGAGCTATATCATCTGCAAAAGAGGCTATTGTTGTGTTCCTATTTTCTGGTATGTCAGAGGTGTAAATAACATATAGAAGTAGACCCAGTATGCTCCCCTATGGTACTCCTGAGTTGATTTTGTGCGATGTTGATGATGTTTCTCCGAACTTTACACTGAAACAGCGGTCTGCTAGGTATGATTTTGAGATCAGGTAGTATGGTTGAGGTAGGAGATTCTTCAGTTTTTATAGAAATCCATCATGCCACACCTTGTCAAACGCCTGGGACGAATTCAAAAATACTGCAGAACAGAATTTGTTCTCTTCAAAACTTTTTGATATGGTGTTAACTATGCGGTGAATTTGGTGGACAGTGGAGTGATTTTCTCGGAAACCCAGTTGGTGGTCAGGTATCAGATGATGGAATTCTATGTCTTGCTTCAGTCTCTTCAGTATTCATTTTTCGAATAATTTTCCCATGATTGATAGTAAATTTATTGGTCTGTATGACCCCACTTCATGTTCTGGTTTATTCGGTTTAGTTATCATTATTATTTCAGCGTACTTTCATATGCTTGGAAAATAGGACAAGCTTATCATTCTATTGAATATTACGGTAAGAAGTATAATAGGTTTTTTTGGAAGTTCTTTCATTATTTCCGCGTTGATGAGGTCATAACCAGGTGCTTTCTTGTTTTTTAGTTTTTTTATTTCGTTTATCACTTCTCTTTTTGTGAAGGGTTTTATTGGTAAAGACATTTGACATGCAGAATTTAGGACCATATCAATGTTGGAGTCGTCAATGCTGGGGTTGGAAAACGTGAGACTTTTCTTCGTCTGAGATAGCCCAGCCTCCAACTTGATTTTTAATTGGAGAATTTCTCAATGTTGGTCTGTTGAAATTTTTGTGGCTTTCCAGATACTGTGTTCAGATTTGTCGTTGATGTTCTCGATGTAGTATTGAAATTGTGAGTTGGTATATTGTTGGAGGTATCTGTGAAGATTTCTGTTTAGTTGGTTCAGTTCAGTATTGTGAGTTGGGTTTCGTGATCTCTGCCATTTGCCTCTTGCTCTTCATTTTTCAATAATTAGTTCTCGGATTTGGAGCGGTAACTTAAAGTTTCCATCGTCATTCCTTATTTGTTCAGGCGTACTCTCCCATGCAGCTTTTTGCATCATTTTTGTTATATTGTGCGCAGCTGATTCTACATGTATGTCTTCAGGATTTTTAATATCGATATTTAGATTTGTATCTACATTTAGTGTTTGCTGAAAAATGTTCCAGTTCGTTTGTAAGTGTTGCTTTGGTTTCTTTTATAATGGGTGTTATACCCAGGGTTATTGTAATTGGTGTGTGGTCAGACGACAGGTCCGGTGTAGATTCGACGTGAATATATGTGTTTTTGATGCCATTCGTTACGAAGAAATCTAAAAGATCTGGTATGTTGTTCTCGTCAATCAGCCAGTATGAGGGTTTTCCAGGAGAAATCACACTAACATTTTTCTCTAGTATGACTTCCAATAGATTTCGACTTTTAGGAGTTATTATTCTTGATGTTTCCGGTTCCACTCGCCACCGATTATGAATCGTTGTTGTAATTTTTGAAAGAAAGTAGGATATTGGATTTGTGATATGTTGTGTCCAGGTGGTGAGTATATGACTGATACATCAAACGCCCATGTTTCTGTGTAAACTCTGATATTTGTTGCTTAAATTTCGTTTGTCGAATAATAATTTGAAAGTGCATTATGTTTGAGGGTCCGTCGGATAAGTATTGGTGACCCACCATGAGCAGTACCATTTGGGTGTTGAGTGGAGTTGAGTAAGTAAGGTATTGTGGGATTTGAAACATGGTCTTCTTGGTGAAATGGGTTTCTGAAATCAGCATTACATTTATTTTGTTGAGATTCATGAAGGTCATCATTAAATTTTTCTGTTCGGAAGCCCATTTGCATTCCAGGTAGCAAGGCGGATGAATTTCGCCATTTTTAATTAGTTTTTTAACGACTGTTAGCAGATTAAGCATAATCTAGTTTTGGCTCATTAGCTGTGTCATCATAGTTTTAAAGTCTGGCAGGAAAGTCGACATGATTGCTTGAAACGAATCTGGATCTTCAGTATGATTTTCCGTGCTCTGAACTTGGTTATTAGTTATTTGTGCATAAGATATTTCTGGTCTTCTTGTTGAACTTTGGGTTTGTGATCTATTGGTATAGGTTGTTCTTCCGAAGATTCTGGGTCTCCGCCTGTATCAATTGTTTGTAAACTTGACAACCTTTATAATTGGCTGGATGACTCCCTTCGAATAGCGAGCATGTGGCTGAAGTTATTTTCGGTTTGGTGCAGATTTTGAAATCGTGTTGTTTTCCGCATTTTACGCACATGAACGGTCGATTATAGTAGGTCTTCGAATGGCTATATTCTCGACATCTGGTGCATTGTATTATTTCCGGTTTTCTTCTAGGTGGCTCAACAGTTATTTTTCTGTTTGAAATGAATTCCATTTCGAATATTTCCTTATTGTTATCTTCAGTTTCTAGGTCCACATAGAATAGCGAGAGTGGATTTTTTGTTTTACGGTCCCTGATGTTGATTATATTTCTCACTGTATGGCTTAATTTTTCTATCTCGTCTTTAATGTCTTCAGTTGATGCACCGAAGTGGAAATTTCTGATTACTACCCTGTAGGCCCTCTCTTGCTGTTTTTGGTATGTGAGAAAAATTATATTTTCTTCTCTCAAGAATCCGACTAGGCTTCGGTATATTTCTGGATTCAAGACGTTAACCTTAACGGTGTTGTAATAAAGAGTTTTGGAATAGTATTGCTCATCAGCTAATACTGTCGATAATTTCTTGGTCATTTCTGCAAAATTTGTTACACCTTGTATAAAAATAATAGATGGTTTTGGAGTTCGTTCTACCGTTAATGTCTTATTGTTTACCTCTGTTTCTTCATTTAAAAATGAAAATCTCTTCTGGATATTTATCTCCGGATTTGGGGTGATTTCAGGGGAAGGCGGTGAATATTTCCTCTTTTTTACTGTCTGCCAAGACGCAGTATTCATTTTGATAATTTAGTTGCCTCAAGGACAACAATATTATTGTTAGGTACCAGATTCGCCCTGAGTTGCAGGAACGTCCATTAAAATTTAATGAATGTATGTATATCTTCTTCGATGACATCCGTGGAGTCAATCTCAGAGTTTTGGATTCCTGCATCGGTCACATTTTATTTTTCTGAGGAATCTTCAAATGGTTCGGCAATCAGGCAGGATTTTCCATGGCAATTGCTACAAACTGGTGAGCCACGAACTCCCAATCGAATATTCAGATCAGCCGGAGACTTCAGTCAAAAGGACTCAGAACAATAGTAAACGCACCCTGGAATCACAAAAGAACTCGAACTATACTAAAAAAACCTATCATCAGAAATTGGAAGGACACACGAACCAACTGATTGATCAACTTGCAGAAAATCCACTACAAATCCGAAGACTACATCGTACCTGGCCGAATGATTTGATTTGAAATTCATGTAAAATGAAGCATCAAAATGTTAAATGTCTTCTCATAGTCAAAACCGTCAACATATTTACATAATACTTATGTACATAGTAGATTGTAAATTTCAATATGGAGAAAAAAAAAGATATTTAGGAAAAACGATTTTTTTCTTCAATTTTCAATCTCATTCCGAATTTGTTTTTCCACCGGAAAATAATTAGCGGTTAAGTGAAATTTTTGGAAATCTCTGTTATCGAGAAAAAAAATTCTATATAGTTCAGACGAGTTAAGTTCTTGAATTATCATCCGTAATGCGAGAGCAACAATTGGTTGGAAGTTCTCATGTGAGTATTAGTGAAGTCAACGTGAAAAATTCTCAGGAATGCAGAAAAAATAATTTTTAATGCTTTTGAAAGAATAATTAACAGAACATGTATAAATTTCATTACTGAAAATTCAAATTTCCCTACCATGACAAAAAAGAAATTCTGTAGAATTGAGAATTTGCGGAAATCATCCTGAGCTTTGAAAAATAAAGAGCTGGACACAATATTAGGTGAAATAGAAAAAAAAAACAGTTTAATGAAGCAAATGTTCAAAATGTCTTAGTTCTCTTTTATTCTTCCCCATAAATAAAAGTCCAATAGAGCGAGATCTGGGCAACCAGGTGGCCAGAGTATGGGTCCTCTATTTCCACACCAGCGGTCCTCAAACAGATCCTTCCGTTCAAAATCTATCACTCTTGACGAATGAGCAGGAGCACGATCCATTTAAAACCATCTATCGAAGCCATTCCAAGAGGCAGTTCATCGAGGAAATTCCAAACTACGTCAGTTAAAATTCTCAGAAACCCTGCAGCATTCAAGTTTTCATCAAACAAAGAAAATCCAACCTGATTATCCATGAGCAGACAAAATACGTGTATTTCTCCTATTCCATATTCCCTGTTGACCAAACTTGGCTTCGTCAGTCGAAATAATTTTGCTGAAGAATCCATCGCCCTCTTGAATCTTCAAAAGGCTACCTGCACAAAATATTATTCTCCGTAAATTGTCTTGTAATTTCTGCACTTTTATGTATTTGAAAAGATGATACTTATTGTTTGACAAAATTCTTTGGACTGATGCTTGAGATATGCCTAATCAGATGAAGCGGCGTTGATTGATGCCCTAGGAAGAGCCTCAAAATATGCCATAACATTTACCAAGTTCGCTTCATTTTTGGTAACATTTTTGTTTCTTCTATATGGCTTTTTGACTTGACCATATTCAAAATAGTTCTAGGCAAATCAGGATATTTATTGTTGAAGTGTCTGCATGTTCTATCAAATATTCTTCAATTTTCACCATAAATTATGAATATTTCAATAATGACATTGTTTGCATAATCTTCCATTTCGAGAAATTCCCGATTTAAAGTGCACAAAGAATGAAGAATAAATGAATATTCATCATGATATTCAAGGAATATCATAATGAAAGGTCCACTTGTGTGAACATTTGTTTCAACAAAAAAAGAAATCATGAACACTTAGGTACCAGAGTGCTCTCGCACTCCAGATGATAATCGAAAAACTGAACGCTTCTGAACTTTAAGAAAATATTTTCTCAATAACAGAGATTTCCAAAAATTTCACTTGACCGCTTATTATTTTCCAGTAAAAATCAATCGTTTTTCCTGAATATCTCCAAATAATAATAATAATAATAAAGGTCCTTCATTTCCATATCAATGATACAATTGAAATTATAACATTTTACTCTAGGCGAGTTTCAGTTCAGCCGAATTGTGAACAACTGCCTGTTCAGCTAACCTAGGGACAACTTAAAATAAGCTTCCACATAAGAAGGCAACCGACACAAAGAAAAATAAAATGTCGGACAAAATGCAGGTACATTGGGGCATCGCAGAGTTGACAACATAACTATTCACAACCTTATATTATGCAGTTTTTTTTTTAATTTTTTCTTATTTCTGGAGGAAAGGTGATATGTTGATGTTTCATTCTATCAGGTTGTTCAGAATAAACTTTCTGAATTTGCTCGGTGGTAAGGATAATTGCTTTATAAACCTGTTCATCAAATTTGCGATGTTATACGAGAATGACCTCTGAAATAAATCTGTAAAATGTCGCGGAACGGAGATGGCATGTTTGCGTCTAATATTAATATGATGTACATCAGTTCTGAAGGTTATTTTATCGTACAAGTAAGGGGGTGTTCTGTTCTGAATTACTTTATGAAAGAGAGTTACCGAATGGAGATACCGTCTTTGCTTCATGTTTATCCAGTTTGTCTCTTTTAATTTATGGCTGATCGCTTCATATTTTCTAATTCCATGAATTACCCTGAGGCAGGATTTCTGTACTCTTTGTATTCGAGCACTGTCCGCAGCAGTGATGCATGGATCGTAGACGGAGTCGCAAAAATTGAAACGCGAAAGTACGAGACTGTCACAAAGCATGGCTTTCACCGAACTGGAAAGAACACGCCGGTTCTGGAAAATGGTTTTTATATTGGTAAAAGCCTTCCGAATACATTCTGAGATATGCGTGGAGAACCGCAGCTCACTATCAATGATTAGTCCTAGATTCCTAACCTCCGTCTCAAACTTGACCGGAGAATTATCTACGCATATTTGAGATGCAAATTGATTCATGAACTGTTCCCTCTGAGATTTGTTACCAAAAATCATGCCGACGGTTTTTGCGACGTTCAATCTAAGTGTGCCCGAGAAATTTCCACCACCTGGTGCAGATCATAGTTAATCGCCGCAACAGCCTGGGGGTTCTCCCCGAACGGAAAAGATAGGTAATATTGCGCGTCGTCAGCATATTTGTGGGAGAACAATTTATTTATTTATTTATTGAAATTAAGGGATACACACAGACAGTATTCCAAAACAGTATCCACAAATTAATATACATTATTTCACTCTAAATTATTCAATAAATTAAATTTATACAAAAAGTTGTATTCTACAATCAATCCATACATAGAAAAGACCAAAATGCAGTCCAAAATATCACAAAAAAAAATATATAACTCTCAATCGAGAAGCCTCAACTTGAGAACTCTCTTCAACTTATTTAGTTTGATGTTGAAAATGTCGATGTCATTAAATTCATTTCCAGTCGCAAGAATTCTACAAAGTGGCGAGTTTTGTGCCACATTGGTTCTCTTATATGGTACATAGAAAAGGTCGAAACTTCTCATTTTGATATTTTTCACTCTGAAAGGTATCATATGCAAAATGTCAGGGACATTCAAAATGTTATTCAAAACCTTATATAATAATAGGACATCCGTCTTTTTCCTACACGATTTTAAAGAAAGTAGATCGAATCTCATTCTAACATTCCTATAGTCATGATTTTCAATAATAATGGAATTTTTGAATGACAAGTAGCGCAGAAATTTGTTTTGTACTCGTTCCAAACGCTCTATATAATACTTATATTGAGGATTCCATATAGAGGAGGCGAAATTCAACTTACTATAGACAAATGAGTAATACAGTGACAAAAGTGTTTTTTTATTATGAAATAATTTGCTGTTTCTGATGATATACCCTAACATCTTAACCGATTCATTTACTATAACATCGATGTGGCAGTCAAAAATTAATCTTGAGTCGAAAATAACCCCCAAATCACGAATCCTACCCACCTCCGACAAACAATGACCATCAACAGAGTAATTGAACTTTATCATATTCAACTTGCGACCGAAAGTAACCTTATAGCATTTCTCAAGATTCAGAAACAAAAAATTTTCTATGCAATATGCGGACAATCTATACAAATCGGCCTGCAGCATTTCGCAATCTTGAAAGCTCCCAACATTCTTAAAAACCTTTAAATCATCAGCGTACAGTAGGAATCTAGAGTGGTGAAAGCACTGTCCAATGTTATTTATGTAAATAATGAATAGTAAAGGGCCCAAATGCGAACCCTGTGGAACACCTGATGTGTTATAAAAAACATCAGACACACTATTATTCACCATGACAAACTGTGATCTACCTTGAATATATGACACAAGCCAACGCAACAAACTACCACTAATTCCAACCTCCGCGAGCCTTTTCATCAAAACTGAATGATTTATTTTATCAAATGCTTTACGAAAATCTGCATAAATTACGTCCGTCTGTAACCTAGATTCAAGACCTTCCTGAAGATGTTCATAGAATGTAAGCAAGTTTGTTTCTATATTTCTGCCCTTGAAAAAACCATGCTGTTGTTCGATAATTAAATTTTTCATATGATTCGCAACATATTTGAACACTAAAGACTCGAATAATTTGGGAATTGCAGAAAGTATGCATATAGGTCTATAATTATTCACTAAATATTTTTTTCCGCTTTTGAAAATGGGAATTACACTAGAAACCTTCCATTTATCAGGAAAAACAGAGTTTGCAAGTGATTTATTAAACAATAGAAGTAGAGGTGTACAAATAGTTTCCGCGCAGTTTTTCAGAAATAAAGGGGGAATGTTATCAGGTCCCGGTCCTTTAGAGGAATCAATGCTCTTGAGAGCATTAACAACTTCATTTTCCGATAATTTAATATCGCTAAGATAGGTGCTGCAGAATAAATTATCCACAACGTCCAGACAAGCAATCCCGTCCGTTGCGTCGGGTTCAAAAACACCCCTGAAATACCTTGCGAACATATTGGCTATATCCTTAGATGAAGATGACTCTTCATCAGCGAAATACATTGTATCAGGATATTTAGTTTTTTTATCTTTGTGAGAAACAAACTTGAAAAATCGCTTTGGATCTCTTGTTAAATTACTTTCAATTTCATTTAGATACCTCCTATAATCCCTCGCTATCAGATACTTTGAACGTTTTCTCAACTCGACAAACCTTCCATAGTCAACAATGTTACGATAAATTTTCCATTTTTTATGATATTTATTTTTAGATTTTATTAATTTCACAGTGTGTGATGAAAAGTACTGGGGAAAATCTCTACAACACCTTCTTAGCGGCACCTCCCGCGCAATTATATCCTGAATCACACTATGGAAGAGAGTGACATCGACATTTACATCATCGCAACAGAACAAAGAACCCCAATCAAATTCAGAAATCCTAGCGTTTATAATATTATAATCAGCTTTAATGAAGTTATAAGTGCTCTGATTTTTAATTCGTCTCAAAGATTCACTATGTCCTACATCCAAGAGGAATTCCAAACATGGATGATGACAATCTTCATTTACAAGTGGACTTGAACAATGCACTAATGAATTTATTTTTACCTTATTACATAATATCAAATCAAGTAGTTTATTATGAGTATTTTTCAAATAATTATATTGTAAAAACCCTGAGAAAGAAAATGCATCTATCACATTGGAGTATTTATCCTCAACATTATATGGATGGCTATAAGACTCATTATCAACCATTTCCCACTCAACAGTCGAGCAGTTTAACAATGATGTTAAAATTGTATGAAACCGCATAATATAAACCAAGAACATTCTTGAGCCCAAAACCGATCCTTGCGGAACCCCCAGGCCAACCTCCGGAAACTCAGACAAAACCCCTCTGAGATAAACTGCCTGCCTCCTATCGGAGAGATAGTGGCTAAGCAGTCCCAAGGCTGGAGTGGACAAACCGATGTACCCTGATACTGAAATCAACAACTGATGATTTAAGGTGTCAAACGCCTTCGAATAATCCAATAATAAAAGGATTGTGATCAAATTCTTATCTGTTGCATTAAGTATATCATCGGTAATGCATAGAAGTGCAGTATTGCAGCTGTGTCCCTTTTTATAACCCGATTTATTTCGAGGAATAATCTCATTTGAGTCGAAGTACTCCAGAAGCTGCCGGTCAAGAACCTTTTCGAAAATCTTCGACAAGGTCGGCAAAATGCTTATAGGCCGCACTCCGCCCAAGTTGACAGGATGAGACTTTTTTGCTATTGGGATGACTTTAGCTTTTTTCCGCTCACTAGGAAATACTGAATTGATAATGTGGGTGATGTATGGTAGCAGAAATGGTACACATAGCTTAATGGTTTTGATATTTATTCCGTCGATACCTGTGGCATCGCTCTTGATGCCTTTTATAATATTTAAAATGTCAACTTCATCAACGCACACGAATTCAAAATTCACGTCAATATGGAGCCTATTTTCATTGTAAAATCGAATTTGATCTTGACTCGGTTGAAGATCAGGGATGGCTCCAACGAAGTAGGCATTAACATCTGAGGCATCTCCAAGTTCACCCGGAACCTCACCCCCGCGCTTGCTCCCACACATATTGAGCAGTTTCAGTTTGGACCAGAGGTCTTTAGGGTCTCTCATATTGATTTTTTGATTGAAAAAATTTTTTTTTCGCGTCTTGTGGTGGCAGTGACTAAGTTCCTAAGACATTTATAGTCATTCCAATTAGATTCATTGGGAAATTTCCGGAATTTACTCAGCGCTCTATCCCTATCCTTCTGCATGGCTCTTAAGGTGTCAGTCAGCCATGGGGCCCAGTTTTTTGTTATTCGGTGCAAGGTATACGGGGCATGGCGATCTAAAAGAGTATTCAAATTATCAGATAAGAACTTTACTTTATCATCGATATTATTCATGTCATAAATAACATTCCATGGAATTGCTTTTATATTCAAAATTTCGGAAATCTCTTACAGTTTTAAAAATAACTTATCGTTGAGTTTTTTGGTTACTAAGATATGCAATAATAAGTTCATGATCGCCTATGCCTTCGTGCACTACTTCCCCTTTCGAAACAAAATCTTTCTTATTAGAGATCCCGTAATCTATCAACGTAGCAGTAGTCTGCGTTATTCGGGTTGGTTGGTCAACAAGCTGATGAAAACCGAGATCTCCAAGAAATCTCGACACAAACTTAGAATTGGAATCGTTTGCTCTAAGCAAGTCGACATTGAACTCCCCCATACAAAAAGTGTTGTCAAATCTCGTAAATAAGTTAACTAAAGTATTTTCAAATTTACCGAAAAAATTTACATAGCCATGGCTAGGAGGTCTGTAGATAACCCCGAGCACACAACATATTTTAGCTAATTTAACAATTATCCACAATTGCTCTATTTCATCTTCTACAGGCAGTACAGAGTAAGTTATATCTTTCTTTATGTACATTCCTACACCTCCACCCACCCTACCAGTTCGATCTCTCCTCACGAAATCATAGCCATCAACGAAAACTTCTTGATCAGTAACCTCCTCGTTTAGCCACGTCTCAGTAACACCGAAAAAATGTGGTTTCCTTATTAAAATACATGTTCTGAACTCAGAGAAGTGAGAAATTAGACGATTCACATTTAGATGAGCAAATTGAAGCTTATCACTCATTATTCGCTAGTATAACGTGAATTACAGAAATCAAATCATATTTTCCTCCAGGTTTAACGACAAATATTATTTATGTACAAGTAAAGATCATTGAAATTTTTAAGCAGTTAAAGAGTTAATAAATAATGGCAAAAAAAAGTAATGAATTCGTGAGTTATGTCTAACACAGAATCCTTTTATGCAAATTAACAAGTCACCCGCAATACCCCAAATATAAGTGAATATAACAAATATAAATCAAAAGTGTCTATCAAAGGACCTGTGATTGTATTCTGTTAAAAAGAAAGCTAGCTCCTGATTCAAAAATTAGTACTCACAAATAATATGCATTGGATAATCACTATTTTATTTTATTAGGCGTTTTTCGCCACGTTCTTTTATGAAAATTTCACCCTTCCATGTCCAGCAATTTTTCACACCGTATTTTTCACAGGTGATTTTGTATAGCATTTGTTTTTCCTTGGAAAATATTTCTGAGAATACCACTCCCCTACCTTTCAAAAGTTTCTTTTTACTAAAGACGAAATCACGCTTCCGTTTGTTGGTAAATATTACAGCTGTGGGCCGGGGTTTGTTGCGGTCCGGCCGACTCATCCCGAGGCGATAACAGTAATCGATATCATTCTCTGTTATCGGTACGCCGATTTTATTGTTTACAATATCGACAACTTGTTTTCTGATCATTTCGTTATTTGATATAGCATTTTCATTCAGACCACTTATACCATACCATTATATTTCTGTTTTTGGTGATCCGTAATTTTCACTACTGTAGAGAATTCTGATTTCAGACTAGATAGTTCCTTTTTTATTGATTCAATTGCATCTTGGACGGATTTTTCAAATTTTTCAACTCTGAGAATAAGCTCTTCATTACTTATTTCTTGATGCGTAGTTGAAGGGTTGGTATTTCTTGAGATAATCAGATCTTTCAGTTCACTGAATTGAGGTGACATATTTTCTTCTAGTTCCTTAACTTTATTTTCCAAGGAGATAGATTTTCCAGTTACGTTTTGTCGGGTCGTTTTTTTGTCGCTCATTATGAATTTGGATGTCTTTATCACGTGAACAATTCCACAATTTCACAACGAAATTATTGTTATTATCAATGTAATGTAAGGAGCTAGTTCTCTCACGACTTACTCGTACGGTGCCATATGAACGAACATTCATATATACCCAAAAATATTCATTTTGGGGTAAAAGTCTTGGACGTATGCTCCTATTATTTTTTGACGATGATTCCGAAAATGCTTCGAAAAAATGGGGTTCCAATTTGAAAAAAACAATTTTTTGATATTTCTTCACTTCTAACCTTGACAAAGAATTTGTGACCTCCTGTATCATATTCTGAATATCACGTTATCGGAAAAGAAGCATCAGCATTTCTTCTCGGAGATTCCCAAAAATGAGAATTTTTAATGAAAAAACCTCGAAAAAATTCAAACTTTTGGAATCAAAAAGACTCAGAATTGAATAGGGAATCTATTTATGCAATAATGGGTCTTTCCATTTGAAAAATGAAAGTTGATGTCACTTCCGGAAAAACCGGAAGTCCTAGAACCTTCAAAAAATATACGAGAAGTCGTCTTCTTACTTGAAGCTCACCTTCGGAATTTCAATCCTAAATCTTGTGTCTTGCCTAAAAATATAGGGCGATATTCGTGGAAACTGTATAACAAGCAATGAAAAGTCAATGGAAATAATGATGTCAAAACAAAATATCACGAAATTGTCAATAATTCGCGATTACTATATCTCTCACATGTCACATGAGTATTTGCTTATCGGTACGTCCGTTGATCTCGGCTGTACGAAGAGCACTCATTCAAAATAATTAATAGGAAAAACTAACACTCTAATCATGGGCAATGATAGATCTAAATAGGGAATGGACAAGTGAAGACCCTGTCCGCAGATTCATCGAAGATGAAAAAATGCCGTCATCGAAACAAAGTAGAGACAGCCGGTTTCGTCCTTCTAAGAACTCATCAGTGTTTATCTTTTTTCTTCCCCAGGTGCCATCTCCTTTCAAAAGGTTGGCTATCAAAATGGCTACTCTCGTCCTAAATTTTTATTTACAATTCAGTAAATGACTGTAGGTACATGCAATCATTAGCTTCGAACACTAATCCTATGTTGTTTTTTCTGAAAACCTTCGCCATGGGAAAACATATATTTCCGTAGAATAGAAGCGAGATCTTTTCTAATGGTTGTTCACTCTCAACAGAGATTGCATCATTGTTGTGTAATTTATTGACAGTCCTTATTGACAGCCGGTGTTCTCTATATATTAGTTGTGTCCATTTTCTAAACCGATATACTCAATGATTTCCAATACCTTATTGAAACTATCTCTACTTAATGGTAGATTCAGTATTCCGTGTATGTAAGAATTTAAAGCAGCAAATTTAGGGCATGCCAGATGGTTTGAGCTTTCGCTGATGATTGCTATAATTTGGGTTTCTTTCCTTTATATCTCTATAGACATCTTATTGTTGTCGAAAGTTAGTGTCAACAACAGAAAATTGATCCTGTTGAAACCAATCTCCAATGTAAAATGAATATTAGTATGCAGGGTCGGCACTGCCGAGCCTGAATATTTTGTGTCTAGCCAAAACTATTCTTACTTCTTTCTGTCAATTCACCAGAATTGAGTTATAATGATTATAATTGTATTCCCAATACTTATGTGAAAATAATTGTATAAATTACATACCTCTCAATCCATTTTACAAAAATCAAAAATAAGGAAGGAGGGTGTTATCAACACCTTGAAAATACGATCTTCCAATCTCAATGCCGTATAATCTACTCAAATCGGTCCGTGAATGAAAATATGTCTAACTACGCGAAGACGGAAGCGCCACCGACCGTGTGTTGCCGGCCTTTAATGGGGACCAACGACGTTCAAGCTTTCAAGTACGCGAACCGTACTTGGATGAGATGTATTGATGAACTGTAAATACAAATGAGTCCAAACAATTCTAACTTGAATGATTTCTTTTGGAATTTTATTCAGATACTGATAAATATTATATTTCCTCCTTATTTAATGTTTTTTTCATAATCGAAAATCCGATGTTTTTATCCAATATCACAATATATAACAGACCAATGCTGCAAAAAACGATTTCTTTTCGTATTTCGTACTTTTAATAGACGTGAATGCTGAATATGATAATACTTATGAATTTCCGTGTGTTTCCAGACTTTTTTAGCTGGAATAAAAATGCTGAGCAGTAGCTTATTGTAGGTCCAATACATAGTAGATACTGCAAATGGAATTAAGCTGTACTGGGGATGCCTCGATTCATAGAAATCGGGTCGGGAGACCTTGATTGCTTTCGTTTCTATTGCAGGATGCCGCTTCAGTGGTTTTGATATGAGTTACTTTCAAGATCCTTACCCTCGATGGAAATGGCCAAAAATCAGGTTAGAGAGTTCGTAGCTTCTAGAAATTCAAAAATTTATTTTTATTCAACACTTGGCTAATCAATCCAATATATAATAAATGTGAACATAATACAGAAAAACAAAAATATCTCATTCAAAAATGAGCCACACATGTTAAAGAAAACTACCCCAATTAAAGAAGTTAATCAAATTCTTTCGAAACAATCTTAGAATTCCCGAACTCTTCACCTGCCCCGTGAGAAAATTGAACATTTGCAACCCCTCATAAAACAAAGATTTTTGTTAGGAAGTTGTCTTAACTTTGGATATACTATAATAATTTTTTGATCTTATATTGCAATCCTGCAGTTTACATTTTTTTTCCAAAAAGTTATTTAGATACACTGGCATATATCCATGTTCTATTTTATATAATAAGAATTAAATTCGCCAAGATAATACATTGTGTTATATATCAAGAAGAAGAAGAACAGACCACAGTATGACAGTTCGGATGAGCACGTTGGTGGCATCCCGGTCGGCCATTATTAAGGCACACGCGAAGCTTATATGTACATAAAGTGATAATTGATAATAAACATATTGAAATATCTATGTTATTGTAATCCACCTGTATCAAACAGAACATGGTGTCAGGTGTTCAATAGAAAAAATATAAAGAAGTAAAACCATTTGAACAGTGTGCTGAAAAAAGGCATAAGAAGAGCAGGGTTAGTAAAAATACGTTGAGCCCATAGTGATAACAAAAGGCAGCATGGACCAATTCAAGACACCCACAACATTTAATATTCACGAGCCACAAGAGTGGACAAAATGGAAACAGCCCTTCAAAATCTACCTGAAGGCTTCCGAGAGTCAGGAAAAAGAAGAGCAAGTAAAAATAGCTATTCTTCTGAACTTCTTGGGATACGATTACCTCGACATTTACAACACATTCGGAACATCCAAAACGACTACGCTAGAAAATGTCCTGAGTTGTTTCGACCAACATTTCCTACCGAAGCAAAATGTCGGCAAGGAGACTTATAAATTTAATAATATCGAACAAAAAAATGGCCAAACAGTGGAACAATTCATTACCGAACTAAGAAAGCAGGCAGCAAACTCCAGCTTTACTTGTGAAAACACATGGTGCCAGAAAAGCTACTCAGAAAGAATGCTCAGGGATCAAGTTGTCCACGGTATTAGAGATAAGAATGTACAGAGGTACTTACTGCGAGAAAATGACATGAACTTGCAAAAAATTCAAGAATACTGCAAAAGCATCAAGGTCACAATGCAGCATGTTGAATTGCTCAATTCTAAAGACCAGGATGTGGAACTCGGCATGCTTCAAGAAAGTGTCCAGCATTTCCTCAGGTATGCAGAATCTGTCAGAAGGAAGGCCACTTTGCAACAATGTGCTACAATAAGAACCGTACTGAATATGGGCCCCCTCAAACCCGAAATCCAAGGAGGCAAGCACTGCAGTTCCAAACAGAAGAAGAAGACAATATGGTTGTAGATAATGTTGTTAGATGTGAAAACAATGTGAGTACTGATGAATCACTATTCATTTATGAGACTAGACTTGGCAACAGTAAATTGAATTGGCATCAATATATAAAAATCAATGACAATAACATCAGATTTAAACTAGACACGGGGCTGATTAATTCAAGTATCCTACCATTAAAATATTTTATAAATTTGAACATTGATGAATCGAAAATTGTTCCTACATCAATGACCATAATATCATATGGAAATTTTCGATCAAAACCCTTGGGGTTTATAACGCTAAAATGCAGTTATAAGAATAAAGTTGGGGCTGTAAAATTTTTAGTTACTGATTTCGATTCAGAACCTTTGTTTGGTCTTAATGATTGCTTAAAATTTAGAATGATATGTAGAATAGATACAAATTCTATACAATACCTCAATGAATCAATACCAAATAATGAAAATGATTTATATAATAGATTTAAGTATATTTTTGAGGAATTAGGATGTTTGCCGGGCCTAGTCGACATAAAATTAAAGAAAAATGCAATACCGGTAATTCAGTCAAAGAGAAAAATACCATAAGTGCTTCATGAAAGATTAAAAAATTCACTAAATGACCTTGAAGAAAAAGGTTTTATTTCTAAAGTTGATTATCCAACTGACTGGGTTAATTCACTAATGATAGTTGAGAAGCCTAACAGTACACTTCGCCTGTGTCTGGATCCGAAACCGTTAAATAAATATATATGTAGAGAGCATTATATTATACCAAAATTTGATGACATTCTGACTAAGTTGGAAGGGAAAACAATTTTTTCAGTAATAGACATGAAAGATGGATTTTGGCAAATCCAATCGACAGAAAATAGCTCGGATTTGTGCACATTCAACACTCCATTTGGAAGATACAAATTTAATCGAGTTCCCTTTGGGTTAAATAGCATTCCAGAAATATTTCAAAGAAAAAATGTAGAAATATTTGGTGATATTCCAAATGTTAGTGTATATTTTGATGACATAATTATTTATGGTACAAATGAGACTGAGCATGATTATGCATTGAAGAGAGTAATTGAGAAGACTTTGCAATACAATATTAAATTCAACTTTGATAAATTTCAATATAAGATGCCAGAAGTAGAATTTCTAGGTCAAATCATTTCGAAATATGGAGTTAAACCCTCAAAAAAAATATAGAAACTGTATTGGCAATTGAAACTCCTTCAAATAAAAAAGAATAATTAAGAATTTTAGGGCTTTTCAAATTTTTCTCGAAATTTATTTCAAATCTTTCTCAATTAACCTATAACATGCGAAATTTAACTAGAAACGATGTATAAATTTGAATGGCTACAAACTCATCAGCAGGAACTAAATGCACTGAAAGCACTCATTACAAGCAGACCAATTTTAAAAATTTTTGATAAAACTCTACCTATTGAAATCCAAACAGACGCATCAAGTAAGGGAATAGGATCATGTATGATCCAAAACGGGTATCCCATTTCTTTCGCTTCTCGTTCACTTAATAAAGCAGAAGTGAGGTATGCACAAATCGAAAAAGAATTACTTAGCATTGTATTTTCATGTGAAAAATTTCATTACTGGATATACGGTCATGAAGTGACTGTGAAAACTGATCATAAACCATTGATTTCTATTTTTAATAAGAACCTAGATGATGTAAGTGCTAGATTACAAAGAATGTTGTTGAGATTATTAAAATACAATATCAAGGTTGAATATTTACCAGGTTCAAAAATGTATGTTGCTGACACACTGAGCAGATCATTTATTAAATCAGAAGTACCTATAGATAAAGAGCTTGAATATACAATTCACTCTCTCTCATTGTCAGTCCCTATGACCAAAGAAAAAAAGGAAGTTTTTAGAAAGTGTATTAATTTAGATTCAACTTTATCACAAGTTAGAAATTATTGCATAGTAGGTTGGCCTGAAAATGAGAAAAAATTAAGCGCATTATTTTATTAGTATAAAATAAGGAAAAATATTTATGTCTCAAATGGTTTACTATTTTTCGGTGATAGGGTTATTGTTCCTTCCAGACTTAGGACAGACATGCTCAAATTGATTCATTCAGCCCATTTTGGCATTGAAAAATGTAAAATGAGAGCCCGGGAAATACTACTGTGGCCAAGTATGTCTAGCGATATTGAAAATTTTATTAAAAATTGTGGAACTTGTCAAATCCACAGATCAAATAACCAGAAAGGAACACTCCATCCACATAAAATTCCACAAAGACCGTGGGAAATTCTATTTTCAGACTTCTTCGAATATAAATCAAGAAATTATTTTATTGTTGTAGATTCCTTTTCACATTGGCTCGAAGTATTCCCCACAGGCGATAAAACAGAGGCCACTGCAATAAAATGTTGTAAAGAAGTCTTTTCAAAGTTTGGAGTCTCTGATATATTCTATGCAGACAATGTACCATATAATAGTGTAGAATTTAAAAATTTCTCAAGGACCTGGAACTTTGAACTTGAATTTTTCAGTCCCCACCATCATCAGTCTAATGGCTTTGCCGAGAAATATGTAGACATTTCTAAAAGTATGCTCAAAAAAAAAACAATGTAGAGGAGCTCCCCAATTTTTTGTTAGAGTATCGAAGCACTCCTCTGACTTGCTCAGGATACACTCCTTCGCAATTGTTATTGAATCGGCTAGTTAAAACTGGGCTTCCTGTTGCTTCAAAACATTTATTGCCTAACATAGTAGATCAAAACACAGTTGCAACTAAACTAAAACAAAACTGATATAGAGTACAAAAATTCTATAACAGAACTGCGAAAGATTTGACCCCTCTAAATATAAATGATGATATATTGTTCAGAAAAGATAACAAATGGAATAAAGGCAAAGTATTGAATAAATATAATAATCGTTCATATATAATTAAGGACGAGAAAGGCAATAAATTGCGAAGAAACAGGAAGCTTATTAATAAAACCAATATTAATGTAAAAATTGCAGATGAATGCTTTGAGGACTTGATGTATGATAGAAACAAATGTAATTTTTCTGATGGTTCTCATAGTTTTGATGATAGTGCTGCACAAATAATTGAACACATTATTCCTAATACTCATGCGACAACTTCTGACCCTCATATACCATCTGGTAGTAATTATTTGAAAAGTCAAAGACCCAGAAGAGAGAGAACTGTTCCATACTATCTAAGAGATGATGAGCTGTATTAAAAAAAAAAGTAAAAGCATGTTATATATCAATAAGAAGAAGAACAGACCACAGTATGACAATTCGGATGAACACGTTGGTGGCATCCTGGTCGCCCATTATTAAAGCACACGCGAAGCTTATATGTACATAAAGCGATAATTGATAATGAACATATTAAAATATCTATGTTTTTGTAATCCACCTGTATCAAACAGAACATATTGTCTTACAGAAAGCCATTTTAAAGTTTGAAGCATATTCACTGAGGTATATTCACTACAGTTTAAAATAATTCGCATTGCTTTATTCTGCAGCAACTACAACTGCTCCCGACAACAAGATATCAGCAGGGTATTACAGTGATCGAAATGAGACAAAATGATTGAGTTATACACCAGAAACTTTGTCCACTGTGAGAAGCAAGTGGAAATGCTTTTGAAACAACCTATTTTTTCCCTATCTTTCTGCACAAATAATCCACATGGCCATGATAATTCAATTGCTGGTCCAAGAAGACGCCAAGATATTTAACCATTTGAATCAGTGTTTTATTTATCTCAATTCCAAAACCTTGTTCTGAATACCCCTATGAGCATACATTTTGTTTTGGATTCGTTCAATATCAATTTGTTTTCATATAACCGTTTATACAAAATATCAAATTCAGAGCTCATAGTATCTGAAACTTCCCAAAAGTTTTTTCCTGAAACACTTATAACCGTATCGTCTGCGAACAGGTTCACAAAGGAATTTTTCAAAACAGTATCAACATCATTAATATAAATTAAATACCGAGGACACTGCCTTGAGGTACTCCTATAACATTCTGAACGTTTTCAGAGAACCTCTTAGATATGCTTACCTTATTAAATCCACTCCAAAGCTATATAACTTGTGCCGTAAGCTGAGCGAGTTTCATAACCAGAATATCACGATCTATTGTCTCGAAAGCATGTTGAAGATCAACGAACACAGAAATAACCAACTTATCATCGTTAATTTCTCTCCACCAAGTACCACACACATATTGAAGAGCAGCCTCGCACGAATGATTACTCCTAGAACCAGACTGGCCCACAAACAAGAGGTCATCACCTTCAAAAAATGTTTGTAGCTGTTGAAACACAATAATTTCTACAATTTTATCAACCACCGGAAGCAAATTAATAGGACTAAAGTCTGCAGGTATTCTAGGATTCGACACTAGTTTTCAGTTCCTTCGGCACTTTTCCAGTCATCAAGGAAGTATTCATAAGGTGAAGAAGTGGGTACTCGATAACACCGAACAAGTCTCTTATCAATCTGGTACTTAACACATCATCACTAGTCTTTCTTAATTGGGAGAGATTAGTTATTTCAAAACATGTCAATTTTTGATCCTTGAAGTCAGGAATGGAGTCCATTGCATCGATTCAATGCTACGAAAAATATGCTGTAAATATGGCTGTGTAGAACTAACTAAAATTTTTTTCTATATTTTCTGTATTTTCTTCAAACTCAATATCAGCAAGATCCGAGTTCTGTTTCATGCTTCCCAGTTCTCCACATACCACGACTATTACCTTTATATTTATCAATTATGTTTTCATAATATAAAGTGTTTTCGACACATATTGCTGCTACTTTGTTTCTGAGTTTTCGATATATTTTCCAGTCAGAATTACTTTTTGTGAAGCAGAATTTCTGGTATGCTTAATTCCTTTCGTTTTGTAATTTATGAATATTTGCATTAACCGACGGGTATCTCTTCACAAGATAACACCTCTCAGGAGCGAACTTATTCACGGCTTCTTCTATCAATCTTATGAAATCTTCTTACACATTATTCACTTTTATGGAGGTATAGCTCAAATTAGCACCCAGAAGTTCTATACTTATTTGATCAATAATATCTGGATTCAGATTCCCGAATTTGCATAAACATTTCCCCATTGACATGCCCAAACTAATCTGGATCCCAATGATTTCATGATCCGTTATGATAGGAAAGATTCTCTGCACTTCCACGGCCTGGAGCTCATTGGTATAGATATGGTCTAAAAAAGGAGACGATTTCATAGTTATTCTCGTGGGGTCTTTGATTATTTGTTTAAGTTCCGTGGCCTTTGCGATAATTCTCATTCGATTTGCATCGTTATTTTGCTTCGAAAGGTCTATATTAAAGTCACCAATAATGAGAGGTTTTTGTTGATGTATTATATCTTGATCAAATTTCCCCTCCAAGTAACCTATGTAACATGTGTCTCACTGGCTCATAGTGCTAGGGGGTTTCTGTCAGGTAAAAGTTCCGTTATTTCTATCAGGTGAGAAAGAAGGCCATGTGCATGAATATAGAAGATCACTGCACACGCCCCCGAGGAGCGAGATGGTTCTCTATTTAGTTGCTATACCTTTATATTGCGTCCTAGCCTTAGCACTCTCCAGAGCCTTCAAATATCTTAGACAGGATGTCTAAAATCAATGTTAGGAATTTTCAAATTTTCATGAGCAAACTTGCGATTAATACATTCTAGTTCCTCAGATTAACTTTTATGTAACTTGTACTTTTATGCCTGTTGTTGCAAAAAATAACATCAGCTTGACGACAGTTTGCTGCCTTGTGTCCAAGTTTCCAATATTTGTAACAACGCATTATACTGGTAAACTCATAAACTGCGAAGCTCTCTCAGCCTATAAAAACCCTTGTACTATTAATGAGGCGCTTGAAAATATCAGGGGATACCTCAAAAACGACATTATGCAGATGTATTCCGTTTAGAATGTTCTTTCGTAACAATTTCACCTCATAATTAGTGATATCAGACAGATAATTTTGGCTCTTGATTCTGATGAGTTCTTCTCCATCTTCCGAGTGATAACTACTAACTTCAACGACAACAACCTCTGGACTCAACATATTCGGCACCTGCACGGAGTAGTGCTCAGATAATTCTTCTTCAACCTTATCTTGCCATTTCTTCAATGGCTCTGAATCAGTACAATTGATCATAATACTTTCTTTATATATATATATATATATATATATATATTATATATATATATATATATATATATATATATATATATATATATATGGTGGTAACTCCCAGAATTTTAATTATATATATATAAATAAATATATATATATATATATATATATATATATGTTCGTCAAAGTATCACTTCGGGGACATATATTGTATATACGATATACTTATACTGTCCTCAATGTGATACTTATATGCATAGTTTAGAGCAGTATATGAATTGTATAAAGCTATATACTGTCCTCAAAGTTACACTTTTGTATCTTATATAAATACGTTTATACCGGTTTATACTGTCCCCAAAGTAGTACTTTGGTAAACAATAATATTATTTATACTCTCCCCATTATACGATCAGCCGCAGAATATATATGTTCAACCTGAAATGATTCTAGAAAGCATTGATACATATGAATATACCGTTTCTGCTCTAGTCATTTCGAGAAATGAGATCTTTTCAAATATAAAATTATTTCAAAAACAAATTTTGTTACTTTTATTCAAGTTTCTAGGTATTTTAAAATTCCTAAATTCCTACAATATTTTTGGATATTGCCTCCATGTTGACAATTTTACATTTGAACGATTCCCTGTTATCAAAATGAATCATTTAGGAATTCACAAAATCAATGCACAGAAATAAAGTGAGATTATTGCCGAAAATGCATATCGAAATTATCCCACTTTCACATCGTTCTTATAATGCTGCATTATGTGTATTCAAATCAAATGAAGGATAGGACCCAAACTAAAAATAAAAATGCTGTCGATGAACATGATAAGGTATACAAGGTGAGTCGGGAGGAACGGACCAAACTCCAGGTGTGTATTCTATAGCTCGAAATAATATAAAAAAACTCATATGTTGTTATCCGATATTCGTTTGTTCTCAAACTACAGCGTCATTATGAAAAACAACATTTTCTATATTAAAATAGTTTCATTTATAGCATTATTTTAATAAATGTACGAAAATCCCGCCATTAACCTCGAAACACATTCGTCTGCGAAGGGCTCTCGATGCTTTTCTGATTGATTCGTGATTTTCTTTAAAAAGCAATGCCGTATTTCTAATGCGTCGAATTAGAGCATCCCGAGTGACAACTTTAACTTTATATACCTCGTTCTTGAACCAGCCCACAAACAATAGTTCAATGGTGTGAGGTTTGGAGATCTTAGAGGTCAACTAATACGACCACAGCGACCAATCCAAAGTCCGAGAAACTCTTGATCTGAATATTGGTTGACCTTATTTGAATATTTTAATTACCCTCTAGTTTTAAAACAAATGAGAATCGGATAACAACATATGAGTTTTTTGGAATTATTTCGACCTGAAGAATACACACCTGAAGTTTGGTCCGTTCCTCCCGACTCACCCTGTATATATATATAGTATATATGGTATATAGATAAACAATGTATCTAATTAGTGTGGGGTCATATTATGTAATTATATATATATATATATATATATATATATATATATATATATTATATATATATAATTACATAATATGACCCCACACTAATTAGATACATTGTTTATCTATATACCATTGATTCGATATATTACTGTGTTGTATTTTGCAGACTAAGCATTGAACACCTGCAGTCAATACGCAGGAAGAATGAGATAAGAAATATTATAAATATCTGTGGATCACAATTTCTAGTCAGTTAATTAATCGATCTAGTAGATCTACCAAGTATTAAAGTTGTATTGTATTGAATAAAGTTTTTTTTAAAAACGAAGTCTTCCTCCCGAAAAACATAATTATATATGTATATATATATATTATCTTTGAAATCAGAGTCTAGTCATTATATGAATCTGTTTAAGGGTATATCGACTCATAAAGGTATAAAGAAAAACTCTTTTTTCTGTAACCAAGCTTTCGCAATTTTTTATTGCTTCATCAGGGTTGCGAATTTGAATTTTTTAATCTTACATCTATCAAGAAACATTTGCATTCAATTTAAAACTCTTATTATTTCAATCTTCGTCTCAACACGTCGATTTGGAAAAAAAAAATATATATATATATATATATATATATATATAATTACATAATATGGCCCCATACTAATTAGATACATTGTTATCTATTTACCATTGATTCGATATATTACTATGTTATATTTTGCAGACTAAGCAATGAACACCTGCAGTCAATACGCAGGAAGAATAAGATAAGAGAATGTTATAAATATCTGTTGATGACAATTTCTAGTCAGTTAATTAATCGATCTAGTAGCTCTACCAAGTATTAACGTTGTATTGTATTGAATAAAGTAAAGTAGTTTTTTTTTAAAAACGAAGTCTTCCTCCCGAAAACATAATTGGCGACGAGGATGGGATACTGCCGCTCTTCTTAAAAGTGAACGAAAAACATAATTGGCGACGAGGTCTGGGATTGTGCCGGTTTTGTGAAAATCTGTGAGTTCCTGAAGAAGAAGAGGTCCATCCAGTCTACAACACCGTCGGTTTCAACCGTTGAGCACAAGTCGAACTAGGTGAAGAAGACAGGAGCCCGATCACCTGAGTAGCGCCCCGTGACGGTTTCACATTCAACAAGACAACGTGGTGAGCAATCCTTTAATTACTCTCAGTTTACCTAATCTGGCCTAAAATTAGTCAACCTTTTCCCCATGTTTTGAGCGTAAAACTTGTATAAAGTTTTTTCTAGGTTTCTTCCAAAAAACCGATTTATAAAGTTTTCTCTAGGTTTCTTCCAAAAACCGATTTATAAAAATTTTCCTAGGTTTCTTATTTCAAAAACCGATTACAATAGTTTTTCCTAGGTTTCTTAAGAAAAAACCGACAACTTGATTGAAATAATAATTGATACGATTACATAATAATTGATATAATTGATATAACTGATATAACTGATTGAATACGTAAAATATTAAAATAATTCAATATTACGTCGATTAAACAATTTAGAGGTCGTAAGAATAAAACAAAGAAAATGGCAGTAGATTTGTCGCTAGCTGAGAAGTTTGGTATGCTGTTACCCAAATTTTCAGGTGTTGAGAACGAGTTGCATTCGTTCATAAAAAGTGTTGATGATTATCTAGCGATGTTCGTAAATGAAAATATTATGGTGAAAAATTATTGCTTCGCAGTGGTCAAATCAAAACTCATAGATAGAGCCCTAGCAGAAGTGGCAACGTCTGACATTCCGAATAATTGGGATGTTCTCAAAAATTTCTTGTACACTAAATTTGGTGATCAAATTAACCTTGACGTTTTGATACACCAATTGCAATTTTGAACAAAAAGCCCAATGAGGATATAATATTATTTATAGACCGAATAATTTCTTTGAAAATAAGAATAAATTATAGGATAGATGCAGATAGAATGCCAGATCCAGAAAAAGCAATTTATAAGAATAATATTTTGAAAATTTGTAAAACTGTTCTAATATCAAACGCACCCATGGAGCTAAGAACATATTTAATAACAAATAATGAATTTTCTTTTGATGACACAGTAAACGCAACGAAAGACTATATGTGCAATTTAGCCCAATACGAATTACTTGATAGAAGTAGAAAAAATAAAAATTTCCCTCAGAATCATTCGAAAAATGTTCCAAGAAATTTTAATTATACACAAAATAGATCAAATCATGCATTTAATAATTATGGCGAAGTACCTAGATTTCCTTCGCAGCCAGTTCAATTTACTCAGAGAAATACTAATTACCAATATCGAAATCATAATAATAATTTTAAACCGAATCATTCAAGTAATGTTTTTAAACCAAATCCCAATTAAAGAATTACTACCCCTCCATAGGAAATGTCAATTCAGACTAGGAATTATCCCCAGAAACGTTCAAATTACTCTACGCAATATAATCCAAATCCCCAACGTAACTTTTATCATAATAATTATCAGAATAGAAATCAACATAATAATCCTAATTTTTACTTTGAAGAATTAACGCATTTAGATACGAGGAAACAGAGAAATGAAAATCAATTTGATTACTGTAAACCTTCAACTTCAAAAAACCACGACAATAATAGTCGAAATTTTCCCGAAGTTACCCAAGAAGACGAATTGACTTAAATTATAATATTAATCATTCCAACCAATTGCCCTTTATTGAATTCGAATATCCAAAATGTAAACTTTTAATAGATAGTGGCTGTTCAGTAAGCTTGATAGATCCAAAATTTGCTTATAACAATTTCTATGATAATATTTTTCAAGAAGAAACAACATTAACGGCATGTATGAAGCAGGAAACTTCAAATGAAAAGGTATTACTTCCTTTATTTTCAGAATTCCGTATGAATGATAGTCACCCTTTTGTACTTTATAAATTTCATAATAATTACGATGGCATTATAGGAGCCGATTTTCTTAATAAATACGGTTTGACATTCGATTTTAAAAACCAAGTATTGATGAATAAATATTGTAGAATTCCATTCAAATATGGAAAAACTTCGATTGAGAATAATTGTTTAATTCAGAAAGTATCACAACTTGAACGGGAAAAACATGAGCTTTTCAAAAACTTTGCAAATAATTTGCAGGAAATTGATAAAATCGATAAAGCAAATGAAGATTTGAAAACTGAAAATGAACAATTGAAATCTAAACTTTTCATGATTGAGATGTCTAATAAAGAACTTGAAAAAATGATTGAATTGAACTCCAAAGCAAGTTATGAAATGGAAAAGGAAATTTCAAATTTGAAAAAATCAATAAACGTAATGAATAAGGAAAAACAAAGTTCACAGAAATCCTATTTTAGAATGAATAAAGCAGATAATAACAATGAGCAAGTAAAATCAGAATCTGATAGGTTGAATGATGAAATAAATAAATTGAAAGCGATTTCACAATTTCCAATTCCTAAAACTCAGAAAGAAATAAAATCATTTCTTGGCCTAGTAAGATATTATAGAAAATTTATTCCTAATTTTGCAAAGATTACTAAACCTTTAACAATATGTCTGAAGAAAAATGCGAAAATTAATATTGATGATCCCAAATACATTGAAGCTTTTGAAATATGTAAAAGGAGTTTAATGAACGAGCCGATATTGCGTTATCCGAATTATAAAGAACCCTTTGTTTTAACTACAGACGCATCAGGATTTGCGATAGGTTCTGTATTATCTCAAGGCATTCCACCGAATGACCTTCCCATTGCTTATGCTAGTAAAACCCTTACTGAAGAGGAATCTAAATATAGCACCATTGAAAAAGAATTACTCGCGATCGTTTGGTCATGCAAGCATTTTCGTCCTTATTTGTACGGGAGAAAATTCACAATTTATACGGATCATAAACCTTTAACATGGTTATTCTCTTTGAAAGAACCTAATTCACGATTAATGAGATGGCGTATTAAACTGGAAGAATTTGATTATGAAATTAAATATAGAAAAGGATCCATGAATCATGCAGATGCATTAAGTAGAATAAAATTGGAAAAAGATGAAAATACGATTATAAATAAAGACTTCGCATATTTTAATGACATTACGTATGAAAACTTTACGAAACTATATGAAACAAACAATATTCCCGATTGTCATAATATTGAAGAAAAACAAGGTAATTTATTTAAAGCCCCTAATAAATATTCGTTAGCCCATTGCGTATCAGAAGATTTTCATATGGGTAGAGGCATTGCCCGAGATTTTAAGAGAAAATTTGGAAATATAGATGAATTAAAATCGCAAAATAAAAAAGTAGGAGAAGTAGCTATTATTCAAAATAAAAACCGTGTTATTTACTATTTGATAACCAAGAAATCATATTATGATAAACCTACATACGTAAATGTATTTGATTCCCTTTTATATTTGAAAAAACTTATGGATTCAAAAAATGAAACTCATTTAGCTTTACCGCGTATAGCGTGCGGATTAGATGAATTAAAATGGCCTATTATTTTGAATATGATAAAGTATATTTTTGCAAGATGCAAAGTGAAAATAATTATTTATTATTTATCGCCACTGCATACTGAAGTAAATAAAGAATTTATGGATTTTAACGGTATCGAAGAGAATTCACGTAATAAAGATGAAAATATTGAGATGAACTATATTGAAGAAAATGTAATTTCTATTGCCAATTACGCTACGAAAGATGAATTAAATCATACACGATAACCGACAGAAGGAAATAGTTTTTATGATGAGAATTATGAATTTAGTATTAGTGAAAGAAATGATATGAACCCTATTGTGGATGATTCAATATCAATCATTAATGATGTTACGAATGAAAGAAATAAATGTCAAGAATTATTAAATCGAGGTAATAATATAAGTTATAATGAAATTGATGATATTGTTTATGATGAAATTAATGAAGATTTACTAAATGATTTTAAACTTAGATATTCAGACGGATTGAACGGAAAACGTTCCGCAGAAAGAAGTATTAATGCTTATCCATTACAAATTACTTTGAAGATAGGTCCAAGTTATAATGTAACGAAAGTGAAACTGTTCGGAGATAAACTACGTTTTAGAGTCTCCATTAATTCGATTGATAGAGATATTTTCCGATTTATTAAAGAATACGTTCAAACTCAGAAATCATATACTCTATATATTTCGTCTCTGAAGAATTAGAAAAACCCTTTATACGAATTTTACAAAATAATTTCAATTATAAAACTCTACAATTTCAAATTTCTAGAATATTCGTGGAAGATGTCGAAGATAAAGAGGAACAATTACTACGAATTCAGCAATATCATGAAACCAAAACTATTCATCGCGGATTGAGAAAAAATTTAATAAGTTTGAGACGTAAATATTATTGGCCGAATATGAATAAAGACGTACAGAATTATATTAACTCGTGTGAGATATGTCAGAAAAATAAATATGAGAGAACGCCGATTCAATTACAATTTAAACCGAACCCAATAGGATCAAAACCATTTACACACATATATTGTGATACTATAAGATTTGGACAAACCTATTGTTTGAGCATTATTGATTCGTTCTCTAGATTAGGACAATGTTATCCTTTATTACAAAAAACTGGAACAGAAATTGTAGATAAATTGATATTATATTTTAGCCATTATGGAATACCAAATAAAATAACGTGCGATAACGGACTTGAGTTCAAAAATAATGTGGTTCAAGATTTTTGTGAAATACACCAAATAGAAATTCATTACATTTCGAATTACAATCCGAATTCGAATGCACTTGTAGAGAGGTTTCATTCTGCGTTAACTGAACAATTAAGAGTCATCAATTCCAGTAATTCAACGTTTCAAAATAAATTAGCACAGGCTTTACTTAGTTACAATAATTCCAATCACTCCAGTTTAGAAATGACTCCGATGCAAATAATCAAAGCTGATTCAAAATAATTCCTTGCCAATAGAAAAAACGCACAACGAAAAAGTGCAGAATTATATTGAAAATTATATCGAAAACTTGAACGATATTGCTGTACAATTGAATAAAAGTCAGAAAAAGGCAACAGAACATTTAGATAAATTGAATATAAAACGATTAGCTGAAAAGGACCATGATTCAAATGAAAACCCAACGTATTTAAAAAATCCAATAACGCGTAAACTCGATCCAGTTTATAAAAAGACAAATATTCGTGAGATTGATTCACACCGTATACAAGATGTGAAAAACAAACATATTTATCATAAAAAGATTTTAAAACAACGAAAAAAACATTAAATACTTTTGTTTCAGATTCAAGATGAAACACTTCGTTTTCCTTCTTATAATACTAAAGATAATTATAATAACCAGTATTAAAATTACTTCCTTGGAAAATAATATACTCCCCATTTTACTTGGAAAAGCGTATATAACAAAGAAAAATATACAACTGATTTATCATATTGATTTGAAATAAGTCGAGGATCTTATTTTAAAGTATCAGAAAGAAATTGATAATTTGAAAAATAAAGAATTATTGGGATTCACACAAACGCCGCATTATGAATATTTACAACATTCGAATACAATTAATATTAAAACTTTAGAAGAACTTGTTAATGGAAAAATAAGAGTTAAAAGAGGACTTATTAATATTGGAGGTAAAATTTCAAAGATTTTATTTGGAACCTTAGATTCAGACGACGAAGAACTTTATAAAAATTATTTTGAAAGTATAGCAAGAAACGAGGACACACTTATGAGGAATCAAAGACAGATTGCTACTGTAGTTAACGATTTGAAAAATAAGTATATTGATAAATTTCGACAATTCGCAGACAATTATAAATTATTACGAACAATACCGCAATTGAGACACATTGAACACATGCATCTTCTCACATTTGAAATTAAGGATATTAAAAGCATATTAGATGAAATCCAAACAGCAGTGAGCTTTGCTAGATTACATATTCTACTTGAATCTATTTTGCCATATACAAAATTCGCAGAATTAATTAAAAATGACACTATTATTCCAATGAATCATTTAAAAGATTATTATCAGTTATGTCATACGAAAGTGTTTAAAGAGAAAGTTCTATTATTCCTTATATCAATTCCAACCGTTTATGAAGAGAATTTTAATCTATACAAGTTTTACTATATCCCTCAGAAGAACTTAACCCTTCCTTATACCAATCCTTATATGCTCACTCAACAAGAAGAATTGAAATGGTCAACCAGTGAATGTCATGCAGTCGAAGAAGATTTCCTTTGCGATCAAGACTCCTTAACAAAACCTCCAGAATGTATGAAGACGGTATTGAAAACACATTTAGAAAGTTGTCCCAGGAAAAAAGTTATTCCTATATCAAATTTGAAGACTTTGGAAGATGGAAGCATCCTTTCAATTCATAATATGGAGATTCAAGAAAAATGTCCTCAGCAAACAAAATATTACTTCACTTCACCGATGGCGATAATCCAATCGAAATGTACCATAAGTAACTTCCAAAAAGAGATATTCCCAACTTCGATTAAAAATGAAGAAAAATACATAATTCTACCCAAGACGGCGATAATCCTACGAAACCAATCCCAAGAAGAGGAGAAAGAAGATTTCCAGGAAGAAGATATTCCAGATGTCAAGTTAGAAGATATCCAAAGATGGAATCCGAGTACATCATCTACTTTTATGATTATTATAGGAATATTTATGTTTTTAATTATTTTATACTTTTTATTGAAATATTTTGAAAAATGTAAAGCTACACCTAATCAAGGTGATACCTTTATCCAAAGGGGGGAGGAATTACATAATATGGCCCCATACTAATTAGATACATTGTTTATCTATTTACCATTGATTCGATATATTACTATGTTATATTTTGCAGACTAAGCAATGAACACCTGCAGTCAATACGCAGGAAGAATAAGATAAGAGAATGTTATAAATATCTGTTGATGACAATTTCTAGTCAGTTAATTAATCGATCTAGTAGCTCTACCAAGTATTAACGTTGTATTGTATTGAATAAAGTAAAGTAGTTTTTTTTTAAAAACGAAGTCTTCCTCCCGAAAAACATAATTATATATATATATATATATATATATATATATATATATATATATATATAAAGAACACGAATTATAACGGAATGTGTGGAAATGAGAGGGCTAAATATTTGTTTCCTTCATTTATTCTTCATCAACGTTTCGGACCATTACTGGTCCTTCTTCAGGATTCTATAATAATTACAGGAAGTTATAATTCTAATCATTATCAAGGGGATCATGTGTCTTACCGAATAGTTGAGGTAGAATTTAAACTTGTTCTTCAGATCACAAGGATTTATTAGTTTAAAATTATTTTTTTCTGAAAACATAATAACTTTGAAGACGCAGTCCTAAATATGTAAAATATTTCGACTGTTTTCGAATACAAAAACGTGAAAACGGTTTGTGCTTAAGATATCTAGAGTAGAAATAGCAAACATTATACCGAATACTCTTAGCTACCTTTTTTGTTCAGTTCTTTTTTTATATTTCGGAAAGTATTTTGACGAATGCAACGATTTGAGTACGGATGTATTCAAGTGTGTGTCACTAGTGGAATAATTCATCTTCTATGACCAAGGTCATAGTTGATATGAAACAGATTAAAGGAATTTCACGATACGTACCACATAAAATCAGAAAATCCTAAATAACTCAAGAATTATGAATTTTAGGAGCATTAACATAAGAGAACACTATCATCATTTTTCTTCATACAATCCAACGCAATCATAAAAAAATAGGGTTCTAATTTGAAAAACGAAAGTTATGGGCCAATCTTGATCCCAATTTTCGACCCAACATTTGAAACACCCTGTGGTGAGTTTTTCAAAATTTTAAAAATGTACAATATTTCCACAGTCTTTGACTTCAAAAATGTGAAAACGGTTTGTGCTTAAGGTATCTAGATTAGGAATATCAAACATAATACCGAATACTCTTTTCTCTCTTTTTCTTCAAGTTTTTCTCGATATTTTTGAAAGTATTTCGACGAATGCAACGATTTGAATACGAACGTATTTAGAATTGCATACTCTGTCAAATTCAAAAAGAAAAAAACATTTTTGAAAATTTTTTTTTCGCTCCCTGTATAACTGAAAGTGGTCAGGCTCCAAGAATATTTCAGCTCGGTAGATAATGTCAAACAATATCATAATCCTAAGTTTCAGATTTCAAATAAGTCTAGTTCTCCAGAAACGCCTAATAGGCCGTCGAACTTGGTACACCCTGTATATATCCTTTGCCCACAGGCATCACCTTATCTACTTCAACAGATAAATCTGATGGCTTAAATCTTACTGTGAACATCGTTTTTCGTTGCCATACTGTCCTGGTTTGCATTTTTCGGAAACATATCTTTCTTCTTGGCAGAACGGTGTCTCCTTTCTTTCGGTTTGCAATTCAGAATCCAGTCTTTTCAAGATCTCGGAAGACTGTGCGCAAATTCCAATCACCCGATATTCTAAGATCTCGATACGTTTTACAAAATTCAATTGTTTCAGTTTTGTCCTAAGTATAGCTTGAGTCTGAAATGTTCTTTTTCAAATCAGGGTTTATGTTTTCCTGTAGGTATTAGTGCTGTACATTGATTTGAAGGGATTGGGGTATATAGGTTTTTAGCATCAAAGGATATTAATTTAGAACTTTCTGGAATTTTCAGATTTTTCAATAGGTCTGTTCTAGCATCAATTTTACGAACCTTCCCAAACGAATATTCGGGCCCATATGTGCGCATGTCCATTCTGAATAATGGTTGCGAACTGGCTTAGTTTGGTAATTTGCTCCAACGAAAAATCATTTCACAGTTGTCTAAACCCCAAAACTCTAGATTCTCAACTGATCAGATGAGGGTTTTCTCCTTATAATTTCCCAGAAATCCCACCCTAACCACAGAAATAGATCCCTTGGGCCTGAAAACCCTCTCTCATTATCCCGGGGATTATTTTGAGGTGAAAGAGATCCCTTCAATAGCAACTTCACGTCAGGATCTCCTATTCGTGAAGTCGTTCGGAGTTTTCCGACTCGACATCAACTACCGGCTGCTCCTCCGAAAGAATACATCAACCCTTTTTGGTCTATTCGTATCTTACTCTTTTCTAAATGGTTGACGGTTCTCTCGCGGATAGTAATTCAGATGAGAATAAGAATGTTTATTTTGTCTACCACGTGAAAAAATTTGATTACTACTTGAAAGCCGCTGTCTGTCATTTGGAAATGACTCTGTAAACTTTCTAGTTCATGAAAAAAAATCGACATTATAGTCCGCTTGACGAAGCTTGACCATTGCTTCTTCTAAATATTGTGTTCCGATTAAAATGGACGAACTATTTGGTGGAAAATGTCGAGCTATTGTTCTTACTAATAAGGCTTCGCTAGTCGGGGTTATAAAATATTTTGCTTTTACAACATTGTTCATAAAGTTATCAACAAATGATGACTGCTAATTTGTGCATCCAAGGCAACACAGCTCTCGCATATGGACGAAAAATTTTTTGGTTTTAGCCAATTTAAATGAAAAATTTCCCGCTTAATCCGAATCGGCATTGAAAAAGTTCGGCCTCATATCTCATTCCCATTCGTTCCACTGGCGAAATCCCTAAAGACCTCAGTATCGCAATTTCGATTTTCCACCTGTGAGCGAAATGAATTCCAGAATTTTGAACCACCTTATCAGTCTACTCTGAGTATTACCAAGTAAAAAAAGAACACTAATTTGCCTCAAATTTCAGTCAGGCATCCTTTCATCTCATAAAAGGCGCCTTTTCGCATTTCGAAACGACGGCGCCTTATTATCAATACTTGAGACGATCAATAAAAAACCCAAAAAGAATCGCTTACATTTCGTATCAATTATCGAAGAGAGCAATATACGTTTCGTCGTTTGAATGTGAAATCCGACGGTTGAAATTGGCAAACTGAAAATAAAAATCACTTCAGAATTATCCTGGAAACCCTTCCAAAAAGTATACGTTTTTCTTCTGCCGGTATAACTCCGAGTTTAATTAAATTTTCATTCAGTTTTTCGTGTACTAATATAAATGGGTTGGTCGAGCAGAGTCAAAAAACCGCCTCAAAGTCTTGGAATCATTGGCTTTCCTACTCAATAACAGGCGACTTTTCGATTTTGAAAAAGAAAAATGTCAGTATGGGAAAGCTGATTTGCCGTCCCTAAAATTTGCCGCCCAGGCAGGTTGCCCAGTTTGCCGGCCCTGGAGGCTGCCCTGCTGCTTTGAAACCTTGCATATCAGATTTCTCAAAATGGCTCTTCAAAAATAATTTACTGTTATAAAATGATATATTCTCTTCTCGCAATAAATATTGTTCAATAAATTCAACTGGATGGGCATTATCTGATGTATCATCAGAAATAGGCTGTTGTGCATTCACTTCAAGAAAGCTTACAGTACGTCACATAATATTCATACTACTATTCCAATTCGGATTTTGTAAGGAGGTTAACTGTCCCAAACCACTATTCGAACTCATATGTGCGCGAGTCGAGTCTGAATAATGGTTGCGGACTGGCTTAGTTTCATAATTTGCTTGACCTCAAAATCATTGACAGTTGTCATAACCGCAAAACCTGAGATTCTTACCTAACCATGTGGGGGTTTTTCGTTTTTTATTATCCCTAACCACACAAATAGAAATTTTATGCCTTAAAACCCGCTCCCATAATGTTTTCAAAGATTTTCGATCCTTCTATATTAGAAACCAGCTATGTTATATTCATTTGTGCATGTCCCGGACTCCTAGTCCGTGAAAAATCCTCGGACTGTTTTGACTGTCCGCAACCAGTACCTGAACTGTCTTAGCTGCTTGCTTGAACAGCGGACTGCGAGTATGGAACTCGGATCAGATCTGCTTCAACGGCCATATTTGACTGAGCATGCGTCGTCAGTTTCCAATCGGTCCGGGAATGATGCTAGAACAAACCTTTCATTTAACATGTTATCATTTTCGTGTGATTGTGGAGTAATATCATTTACCAAGTTTTGAGATGGAAAGAAAGATTGTGATGAATTGACATTATGAGATTTTGACCTATTAGGTAATAGTTTCATTCCAAAATCCAACAAAACTATGAGGTTCATGAGTTACGTAAATAGGCTGTCTAAACCTATGGTTAGTGTTATTACTATCAAATTCAATAATATTTCAGTAATATTTCCTGTTGTATAATAGTTATGGTTGACAACTATCGCAAATTGGACAAAATGGACTCACTCCAACATTCGCTGAAGTTGAGAAGAAACTTCAAAGAAGAGCGATCAACAGACACTATTCTAAATTGAACAGGGTAAACATCGAGATGAAGATATTATATGATCAGATGAAGATATTATATGAATTGTCGACGTTTCGATCCTGTTTGGATCTTTTTCAAGACAGAAATTTTGTTTTTATTTATTCATAAACCTAAACTTTGACATGAAATTAACAAACAGTACACTCTGTATATATGAAACCTGCTATTTAGCGGTATAAATTCAGCATTTGTGCACATCATATACACAACGACAATAAACACAGAAGAATCTTTTCTTAGAAGCAGCAAGGTAACTCATGACGAAAACTGTTATTAAATCAAAATTTGCATTTACCTTTTCAGATGGAAATTTAAGGAAACACACTATGTCACGAAATCCATAGGTCATGGTCATTTCTTGAAAAATCATTTCGAGTACCAACTTGTCATCATCACTCATAAAATCGAATCAAAATAATGGGGTGCGTGAAGTTAGCGAAAAGTTGGGAGCACTAGTTCTGGAACTATATGAAACATTTAGTTCTTGATAAGTGCCTTTTAGTGCCGTTTGAATCAGTGACAGCACCATTGTAGTTTTCGAGATATTGACGATTCAAATTTTTGGTGCCAACTTCACGCTCAGCACCAAAAGTTTCAAATATCAATGAAACTTATATGCCAATATTTAGTGCCTAATTAATGCCTATTAGTGCTTTTGGAACCAACGAAAAAAAATGAAGAGTTTCCATGATATCCGGGAATATTTCTTTTGGTGCCAACTTCACGCACAACACCAAAAGTTTCAAATTACCATGAAATTTATATGCCAATATTAAGTGCATAATTAGTGCCTATTAGTGCCGTTAAAACGGCTGCGATATCATTTTTAGTTTAATAGTAATCGAGTGTTGTTTTTCAGTAAGCGTGAAGTTAGCGAAAAGTTGGAAGCACTAAATCTGAAACTATGTCGAATATTTAGTGCTTTAATAGTGTTAATTGGTGCCGTATAAATCTTTGAATGTACCATCATATTTTCTTAGTTATAAGTAATTATATGTTTTGATATCGTGCCGCCATCTATGGGGTGTATGCGATTCATTCTGCGTAATACAAACTCGAGGTCATCGGGACTGTTATTATTGTCTAATGCCGAGGCCACACAGAGCGTTATGCTATAGACGCTATGGACGCTAAGGATCCGATGTTCGCTAAGTTACTGGCCACACGGAAAGCTACATACTTTAGTATATCTTTCACGTTTCGCAATCACCAGGCTCAGTTGTATTTGACGATGTTACCAAGCACCATGTGCGTGTAGCCTAGTGGATATAGCTCTGGACTCCGACCCGGCAAGTCGGGGTTCAAGTCTCCGCCAGGGAAGAAATTTTCTGGTATGGGGAACTCGCCGAACCATTCACTGTTGGGTAAACAATTAACAGTGCTGTGCCTAAGGTGGCGTCGGGACACAGTAACAAAGCCTACAAAGAACACACCCATCATTCTAACTCGCACAAGCTTTAAGTAGCTTCTGAGGGGTTTCACAGAAACCCAGAATGCATGGAAACACATAGATACATACGGTGCCATGGGATAGTGATAGCTATGTCGATGAGTTGCTTTTATTGTTTTCGTTGTGCAAAAATGAACGTAAAAGAAAATGGGTCCACGAAGTGAACAAAATGAGGAATGTTCCACAGACAATCATGCTTCCGCACTTCTTCAATCAACAGTTCGAGGAACGACATTTTCCTTCGACAGATCACACTTCACTGAAGCGAAAATCACCGCGGCAGCCCTCGCGATGTGTTGAATATAGCCGAGAATCAAACATCGGGCCACGTGGCTTAGATCGCGAATATTGCGTACCAGTGTCGGTGTGGCCGCCTACGTTCAAAATAAAGATGGCTAATTTTTGAATGCATCGCGAACGAAGCGAACATAGCGTACGTAGCGCTCTGTGTGGCCTCGGCATAAGGCGGATCACACGCATACGACTCGAAACGCTAATCTTGATTTCGAAGAATGAAATTATCTGAAGTATTCAGATAATGATTAATGGGGAAATATTTCAATTCGCAATGTATTTATTGGGTTATCGGGATGAATGAAAGAATATATAAATATGGAAACGATGTTTATTCAAAACCAAGAATTTTTAGCTTTCATTGCAATACATAGACTTTTTTTTCTTGTGTATCTTTTTTTTGTAAAACTGTTCTCTATGAATGAAAGAATAAACACTTATTATTATTATGTTGTTTATAATATGTATATAGGTATGTAGTATAGTATGGTGATAATTCATAAATGGTTATTATGGAGGGTGTGCTCTCGAGTTTCAGTTATATTTTGTCAAAGTATATTGTTATTTATTACTATTTAATTGTGAAATTGTTTGAATTCCGGATACTGTATTATATTTTATTCACTTAGAAGTCACGAACAGGCTCACGCCTCAGTGATTATATTATGTTAATGCCATGTAGCTTCTGAAGAAATGGACCATATTATAATTTTATGAATGAAAACATAAATTCTCAGTACCAGAGACAACGGTGTATTTCTTCCTCAACGCATAGCACGAGAATATTAGCAGAAAAATTAATAGAATCGTGAAAAAAAATATTTGATGGAGATTATGATGAAATTAACCTTCATAGAGGTTAGTTAACAATTATGAAAATGAAGATATCCTGATATGTAATAATAATAATAATAATAATAATAACCTTTATTTCTCGAGGCAAATCATATACAAATACATTCATTGCATGAGAGCGACGTCATGTAGGTATAGACATAACCAGGAAGCAGTGTTTTGTACAGGAAAAACTAATAAGAGTTCTTCTAAATAATCGCAACAAAAAGCTTGATTCTAATGTTTAACGAGTGGATGTTTGTGATTCCTTACTATATTGAAATTTTTCACCTGCTCATTTTATTCCTTCCTTCGATCACAATTTTTTCTACAGTAGAAATTTCAGCGACCAAAGCCAGAATCTACTCGAGGAGCTTTCAAATTAAATATCTGAGGGATATCTGTTCCAACTTTTGGTTGATAACTGTTCTGAAAATAAAATCAAATGCGATGCGGAAATTCCAAAGGAAATATATGAGAACAGGAGTATCCAAGAAAAATGTGCGGTGAGAACAAAAGTGTAGTTATCCAAAATGACGTTTTCCGCAAGTAATTCATATTCGAGAAAGCGTATATGTTTTCTCAAAATATTGTTAAGCCTCCAATGTTGACCAATTGGCGTGAGATCAACATGGACAGGGTTTAGTGAATTCTTTTAATTTTTGTATTTGCACCATGATACTGATTCCGCTTCCAATAATATATGGAAGTCACTCAGTTTGTTTAATAAAGCCCTCCAACCTCTGGCCGTACGTTTCAGCACAGGCAATTGGTGGAAATCGATAAATATCATTAAAATCATAGGCTGAGTTTTTTATCCTTTTTCACCTTTTCGTAATGTGATAAAAATGTGGTCGAATATGAAGATTGAAGGTCACGAAAATCAGTTGAAAATCTTATGGAAAAATATATCATCACCAACGGAAGAACAATAGTCTCGAAAGAAATGTAGAAAATATTGAATATAAAAACTTCCCTCATTATCTCTCACATTCAGAAATGATTAGAAACCGATGAACCAAACCGCCTGATATTATTTTCGCATGCGCAGAGTTAAATTTCCACAAGGCTATCTATTATTATCATTATTAGATCGACATTGTTCGATATAAGCTCACATGGCTGCCAAAAATCTAAATTGACTTGATCGTCATGATATCATAAGATATATATATATATATATATATATATATATTATATATATATATAAGACTGATTCAAAAAAATCGAAATTTTTGTTTTCACGAAACAACCCCCCTAATTATCTTCACGGTATCGAAAAAAGACCTCTGTGAAAATATCAGCTTCAACTAATGATATTTATAGGTCGCTCATCAATTATTTCTATTTTCCCTTCTAATAGCAGGGAAAAAATTTCTTTTTTCAATAAAAAATTCCTAGAGCACAAACCAACAGACGGATTTCATTCTGTGATAGATTTTCGTCTGGGCAATCACATACTCTACAAAAATGTCTCTTACGATATTTCGATAAAACGAAAAGTTATTCAAAAAAATCTACTTTGTTTGTTTTCACGAAACTCGACTTCTAATCATCTTCAGGGTATCGTAAAAAGGCTTCTGTGAAAATATTAGCTTCGAATATTAATATTCAGAGGTCGCTCATCTATGATTTCCATTTTCGCTGCTGATGGCAGGAATGGAATTTCTTTTTTCAATAAAAAGTTTTTTGTTCACGAACCAATTGACGGAAGTCACTGTGTGATACATTTTCGTGTAGGGAACTAGATAGTCTACGAAAAATTTCCATGAAACCACTCGATCAAAAGTTATTCAAACTTTTTCTTCAAAAATACCCCAATGTAAGCTAATAATATAGAGTTTTTTGTGAAGAAAATTTAGAATAACTTTTGAACGAACGGTTTTCTCGAAATATCGTATGGGACATTCCTGTAGAGTATCTAGTTCTCTAGACGAGAATTTATCACACAGTGAAATCCGTCTATTGGTTTGTGCTCTAGGAATTTTTTATTGGAAAAAGAAATTTTTTTCCTGCTATTAGTAGGGAAAATAGAAATAATTGATGAGCGACCTCTAAATATTATTATTTGAAGCTGATATTTTCACAGAGTTGTTTTTTCGATACCCTGAAGATAATTAGGGGGAGGGGTTTCGTGAAAATAATAATGTAGATTTTTTGAAACGGTCTAATATATATATATATATATATATACAGGGAATATCTAAACGAATTTGGACAATTCTAATCGATCCGGCCGGACATCTGGCGATAATATTCGAAATGTATCATAATATGTTCAAGCACCCTTGGTCTTCGAGATCCAAATTTCAAATGCTTTGGGAAAACCATCGTAACTATTTTATCGCATATTTTTGGGAGCTGAGAAACCATGAAGTGAAGAATATCAAATATTGGTTTTTATGCAGTATCAAAGCTAAATCATCGAGATTCAAATTCAAGTTAGAATTAAAACGAACAGTTCTTCCGCTTTCAGAAGTTAGTAATGTGCATATCCATTTGGGAATATTAAGATATATCCATAGGTATTTCAATTCAATCAAGTTTAAGAAGAACAGTTCTTACAATAAAAAAATGAATATTTAACCCAGGACCTAGGAATATTTTGAAATCTGATAACTCAGAACCCCAATATTCATTCACATTCAAAAGTTTAGTCGAAGAAAATTTATATTTCAGAAATAGCTATAGAAAAAAAAATTTAATGAATAACCAGCATTTTTCGGCATTTTCCCAAATGAAAAAGCATATTTTTGGCATTTTCTAAAGGCAAAACTAGCATATTTTGCTTCCCCTGAGATAACAACACTGAGTAACTCAACACTCTCTGGCTATACGAACGAATATTTGTATCGCATGGGAATCACATGTGAGATATTTTTATTCATCGTCAAAATGTCTAGAATTTTTCTTCCATATTTCGTTAACAAAGCGATATCACAAAATTACTAGGTTTTGGACGCATATGCGACATCACAATAAAGATTTTATTTCATGTTGAAAATGTAACTCCACAAGAGTGTCAGGCGATGTAACGTGTTTGCTGGGGACCAGGGGAGGAATTACCCTTCAAACTGGATATCATTATTGTAAGTACATTTTCACTAACCGGCTCCAAAAAAATTGAATTATCAATAGATGGATCATTCAAAGATTCTTAGTCTAGTTCGCATCTATCAATTTCTTTTGCCATACTCAGCCCAACTTTCGTGAAATACTCATTAAAAAGATCTGCTTTTTCCCCATTTTCCGAGATTATTTTTGCATTTTCATTCAGTATGCTTATTTTATCGATATGTTGTTTTCGCGATTTTACTTCAGTTATGTCATTAATAACTTCCCACAATTTGTAGCAATTACCACCACTCTCACAAATTTTGTCGCGGTAATAATCATTTTTTGTTTTCCGTATGAAGGAGTTCAGTTTATTACGGTAGGATTTATATTTGAGTTCTAGCTCCTTGGTATGTCGAGAAACTAATTTCTTCTTCAGTTTATTCCTGTTCTGAATTGACGTAATAAGGCTCGAGTTATTCATGGTTTTAGTCTTAGATGATTTTTTACTTTTCAATGTTATTTCATCTGTACAGTTGTCTATGAATTTGTTCAATAAATCCATGATGTTATCATATGAAGCTTGAATATCGACATTGTAAATATCTCGATATGCTACCCCACAGAGATGCTGTCTCAACCTGTCATACCTGATTTTTTTACTTTTGAATTCTCGAGATGTCATGAAGTTATCATATGAAACTTGAATATTGACATTGTGGCCATCTCTCCATGCTACCCCACAGAGAAGCTGTCTCAACCAGTCATACCTGAATTTTTTTACTTTTGAATTCTCGAGATGTCATGGAACTCTTTCGATTCAGAAAAGAGATCGAAACAAAGGGTGTAAAATGGTAGGTCATATCTGTTTGTAACAAAATTGATTTATTTATTTATTTATTTATTTATTTATTTACAAAGGGTATAGAGTTGAGGCAAGCCTATAAAACTCAAAAATAATCAAAATATACATTTCATATAAGGAAAAACATATATATGAATGAAAAAAAAGTGCTATAGAGTGGAGAAAAAAATAGAAAATATACATAAACATAAGTTGGCACCAGTATCACTATCGAGCGCGACGACACAAACTATCGTAATTGTTTTTAAACGCATTTACCGATACAGAGTTGACCACTGCAGGGGGAAGGCCATTCCACTCACCAAAAACCCGGTTAGAGAGAAAATGTTGCCGCTGCGTCGTTTTAAAATTCTGTTTGGAGAGTTTATATGAATGACCACGAAGACGACTGTCGGTGTTCCTGGCAAAGAGGCCGCTGAGATTGACTCCAAATCGATTGTGGAGGGCCCGGTAAGTTGTAATCAGGTCTCCTCGAAGCCTCCTGTCAGCAAACGTAGGCAAATTCATGAGAGACAATCTCTGCTCGTAAGTTGGGCGTAATACCCAATATAAGATCCGAGTCGCACGACGCTGGATACCCTCCAACAAAGCCAAATCACCTCTCAGTACCGGGCACCAAACAGGGCTAGCAAATTCGATGATGGGGCGGATGTAGGTTCTGAACAGTGCAGCACATGTTGCGGGCTCACATCTGTTGAATGCCTTCTGTATCATGAACAGAGATCTTTTAGCCTTATTTACAGTAGCCAGAATATGGTCAGACCAGCTGAGGTTCTCGGTAACAACCACACCAAGGTCACAATGACTGCTGCAGGCATTAACAGGGACATCCTCCAGGTAATATTGATGTCGGGGATTTCGGAAACCTAAGTGTAAAACAACACACTTGTCGCGGTTGAGAGGCAACTGCCACTCCCGGCACCAACGGCTCAATGCTACCAAGTCCTCCTGAAGCTCACCAGAGGCCGTCATTGGTCTTGCAAATATCTTAGTGTCGTCAGCAAATTGCGAACAGTTGGATTTGAGTATCTTGGGTAAATCGGATATGTAGAGGAGAAATAGCAGTGGACCCAATACTGAACCCTGTGGAACACCACTCAATACAGGCCTTGGTGCAGAGAGAGCTTCCCCAACTCGGACTTGGAAACTTCTACCCGCAAGAAACGCCTCGATCCAACACAGAAGACGGTCACGAATCCCAATATGCTTCAGTTTGTGAAGGAGGAGCTTGTGAGGTACACGGTCAAATGCACGAGAAAAATCCAAGTAGATCACGTCAACTGGATGGGACTCGTCTAAAGAATTTGACCAGGAGTTCAGGCATTCGAGGAGATTGGTAACCACCGAACGTCCGGGCAGAAATCCTTGTTGGCCGTCCGGTATGAGCCGGTTAGCCAGGGCGAAGTGAAGGACTTTCTCATGTATTATTTTCTCACACACTTTTGATACGATCGGAAGCAAACTGATGGGACGATAGTTGGCGGCGTTTTTCCTGTCTCCCTTCTTGAAGATAGGCGTCACTAAAGCACTTCGCCAAGTCGATGGCAATCGGGAAGTCTCAAAAGAACGTGCGAATAAGATAGCAAGAGGATATGAAAGATGTCTAGCACACTCTCTCAGGAGTTTGGCAGAGAAACCATCTGCACCTGGCGAAGAACCGACACTCAGACCAGAAAGTCGCACCTCAACTTGAGCAGGAGAAAAATCGATGTCAGTGATTTCAGAAGAATTGTATGAGCCGAATAGTTCAGGAAGATTAATACTGCCTCTGGTGAAGGAGGATGCGAAGCAATCAGCCAACACCTCTGCAGATTCCTCGGGACCGGAGCACGGCTGACTGTTGCCGTCATTAACATGGGGGATGTCGACCTTGGAGTTGAGGGTGGATCTGACATATTTGAAGAACCTTTTTTTGTCACTGGATCGAACTAGTTTGGATTCATAGTCATTTTTAGCTTTTCTAATAAAAGATGAAAGAAAATTAGAGAAACATCGATGCTGGTTATAGTCCTCTATTCGTTTTCGGCGTTGATAACGCTGCCATATGGATTTTTTTTGGCGAATTAATTTGAGGATATTTTCATCGATCCAGGGTTTCGATGGAACTTGGGTAATTTTTCTTTCATATGAGCATTCGTTACGTAAGTTCTGCAAGACTGATGCAAACGCCGTCCAACCTTCTTCAACGTCACATGTAGGTGTTATGAATGTTTTCCAATCGACATCAGCCAGTTTACAGTTGAGTAGAGGGTAGTCAATAACCTTCACCATTTTGATCAATCTTCCAGAAGGTTTTTGAAATTGCAAATGCATAGTTGCCTTCAGAATTATATGATCAGATTTTCCCAAAGGTGGATATTGTTCAATTTTTGAAATGAGATCTTCATCGTTGGTCAGAACTAGATCCAAAAGAGAAGGATTTTGTGAGCCACGGAAGCGTGTTGGGAAGTCGATCAACTGGAATAAGTTGTTGTTGTGGATGGTATTGACGTATATACTAGACGGTGAGTTGCAATTTTTGGATGAAATAGGCCATTGCACATCGGGCATGTTGAAGTCACCAGCTATGACTAGATTGCGCTTGGAGTTGGAGAGATCACCTAAGTGGACTGCCATGGTTTCATCAGATTGACAGGGACGTGGTCTATAAATATAGCCAATGGTGAATATGCAAGATCTGCCCTCAGAAATATCGATAAATAAATTATCAATTCCTGGTGTAAAAATATTTGAAATATTCAAAGAGAAACAATCAATGACCTCCCCGGAAACGTAAACACATACACCACCATAACCGATAGTTGAAGTGCTATCCTGTCTAAACACTGAGTAACCAGGTATTGTCACAAGTGTGTCGAGAATTCCAGGATGTAGCCATGTTTCCGAAATAAGAATGAAGGTTGGATGATGGGTACTGATAAAAGCCAGTAGTTCGTGAAACTTAGATAACAACGACTGAGCATTTGTGTAATAAATAGTCCACTCGTGACGGCAATTCAGTTTTTTGATCCTATGGTTTTTGAAGTGTTGACGATTGCTGGTTTACCGGATATATATTTGATGTCTATGTTAGACTCTCCCCCCCTAATCCTGCGTTTAGGTTCCGTACGAAGGTCGTTGAGCTCCCTTATCTGCATTGGTGACTTGTCATCGCTGATTTTGATCATTTGCCACTCAGACACACCTGACACTATCCTCCAGTTCTTGAGTATCATTGATACTACAAGGGGATTGTTAAAAGAAACCTTGATCATTCTTGGCCGATTACCCGCTGATCTACCTATTCTGGACATCGAAATGCGCTGAGTATTCGAGCTTGGTCTTATTGCTTCGAGCATTTTGGAGACAATTGTTTCATCGGATTCAGCACCTGCCTCGGAAACCCCACGTATTAGAATGTTGTGCGATCTACGCATACGTTCTAGCATTTCCGAAGGTTGAAGAACTGAATCAGAGGAGCTTGCGACAACAGGGGCCAAGCTGGAAGAAGAAATTTCCGATATCTTAGAACAGGCTGAGTCGACAACAGCCCTTAGATTGTTATGAGATTCGGCTAAGTGGCTTATTTCAATAGTGCAAGTTCTGATCTCGGAATCGTGCTTACTGATACTTTTAGAATGGCTATCGAGAATGGATTCATGACGTTTAATATCAGATGAGTGCTTCTCCAGTATTGTCTTGCACTCGGACAGCTCAGCCTGCATTGACAGCTGTGTGGCCTTTATTGAGGAAATATCATTCGCTATATCGTTTAGCTTGGCCATAATTATGGCAAACTGGTCACCACTGGATGGAAACGAAGATTGTGATACAACTGGCGGGGTAGGTGTAACAGAACGTTGTGAAGGAGAAGAAACAGAACCGCTACATAGCGAGCGGCTCTCCCTATGACAATAACTACAAACCCAACCTTCACCGACCGAGCTCAACTCGCTGGGTAGTAGATTGAGACACGAAATATGAAAAGAGTTCTTACATTCGGAACAACTTATACGCTTAGAAGAAGTTGTTTGCTTCGTGCATATGTGACACTTGGCCATTATTACTTTTCTTTATTCTCTTCACAAAAAGAAAAGTCAATAAAAAAAAAAAGAGGATGTGGAAAGGGATAATCACAAATTTCACTCTCTTGGGCCGATAAGAGAGACTTATAACAGACAAGGAAGGCCACGGAAATTGGAAGGTGAACAAAAAATGTACTAGGATACTTAAAGAAAACCTGGGAAGGGAAAGATTGAAAATCTCGAGAATAGAATTACGCAGGAATGCGGAGCAGCTCCAGAAACAGAGCGCTACTCGCCAGTCCTCAAGTTATTTCGAGTACTGCGGGTGAAGAGAAAACAGTAAACGGTTGAACGCTGCACCAACGTCGTGACCCAGCGCACGCATAAGAAGAGATGGTGGGAAAATCGACGCGGTTGACGTGCGTACAAATGTAAACAAACAGGAACCCCAGAAAAACGAAACAGATAAATATCTGGGTAGAACAAAGAGAAAAGGCGTTTTTCTTCAAGAAATTTTGTAAATTTCCTACCTTGGATATATCAATTCCGGAAACACAGAAAGTTAAACTAAAAATATTCAATTTTTCTCACAGAAAATCAGAAACTTGAGGAGTCGCTCGCAAATACGTGTCAACACTCTGAAGCACTTGAATTGCATTTGATAGAAAATTCGTTATATATTATGCTTTTTCTCAAAAATACATTATCAATAATTGATTTTGTGTTTTCAGTTTCTCTAGTAGGCTTGTTCATATATGAAATAAAACCGTTTGAGTTCATTAAATTCAAATAATTATTAGTTTCAACAGGTTCTTCCTTCAACAGATTTAAATTGATATCAGCAATGAAAATTTCTAGGTTATGTTTGTCAATTCCACTAAAATAATTCACATTTATCGTCACATCTATCAATTCTGGACTTATTGTAATGAGTGATATAATTTGGAATTGTTAAGTCGCTTATCGCATCAATGTTTTCCGTTTCCGACAATACAATCACATCGATCCTACCTTTCATTGTCTGTAATTGAACCAATAACTCATCAAAATGTTTCTCCAGACTTCTTATGTTGAAATGAATTATAGAAAGATTTTCGGCCTGTGCACCACCCTCATTACCCTCATAATCCTGCAGACATGACAAAATTTTAGTTTCAACCTGCTGGTCAAGTAAGTCCAAAAACTCAATCATAATAAATTCAGATCCGGCAGAAATAACAATCAAAGGACCTCACATAAAGGAAAGGAAATTATACTATTATGACTTATATTCTATCTTATATTGAAAATCCCTAAACAGTTCCTGAAAATCACTCGTAGACTTCAGTATGCATATTTTTTTATTCCAATTGACGTAGATCTTCCCCATATCCGTCCATGTGTTCTTCAGCCCAGCTTTTTCAATTGTAGTATTTAGCAGGGACACTCTATATTTGGTTAAGTCCTCTCTGATTACCACCCCTGTACCTTTGACGGTTTTTTTCCGTCCATATAAAATTTTTTTCGTCTCAAGGGACTTAAGCTTCAAAAAGACTGCCCTGACTTTGCCTTCTTCACTTCTTCCAACTCTATAACACAATTCAATATCATTTATAGTGATAGAAATTGCCATAACCGTGTTGAAAAGTTTCAACATTTCTTGACGTGTATCTTCTTTAGATTTTTCCTTTAGGTTAAAAATTCTCAACTTCGTTACTCGTGAAGCCTGATCAAGAGAATCCAGTTTCTTTTTTAGAGCATCTACTTCTGAACTAATATCCGAACTAAAGTATATCCAGCCAGAACTGAGAGTGCTAGTTAACAACTAAATGTACGCCTGCAAGGTTATGAATATTTTCAGTGGCACCCGTTTAGTGCTTTCTCCACCTTCTCCAGATCTGTATTAGGTACGATAATTAAGTGATTTATTTATGAATATATATTTTAAAATTATTGGTCGTTTTTGATTCAATGTATGTACTAACAAAATCGGGTATAATCTGGTGGCACGGTAGGGCCCCCGCCAACATGAGCCAAGCGTAGCGTGGCGCCGGGGCACTACCTATCTTTTATCGAAGTTTTTCGTCGTATTTTTGAACACTCATAACTTGAGTTTGGGATATAGTAGATGAACATAATTCGCAGGATACAATGCAAGTAGTGAAATCATCTAAAGTGCAAAGATTTAAGTGCATAGCTCCACTTCAGATTTTATAGACATCTAAAAACCCCCGATTTCGTCAGTCACTCACTGATGATCATACAAACCTTAAGGGTACTTCCCGATGTCCTATCAAGTTGAAATTTGGTATATAAGCTAGGTTCAATACACAAGCAACGGAAAAATTCTTAAATTTGAAACATTCACCCCCAACGCTTAGAACCAGGGGATGTATAAGTTTGTATGATTCCATTGTCGATGTATAATAGTATATTCTAAAATAAGTTGCAGAATGAGCTCCTATTTCAACACGAATGCGAAGTTCGAAAACGAGCGACGAAGGAGCGAGTTTTCGATAGCATGAGTGTTGGAATTGCCTTCTGCAACGAGTATTAGACGGTATTTTCTCTATTTCAGTCAATTTTAGTGAAATACTCTCGAAATTCAAATGAAAATTTAGATTAGTGACTTTTGTTTTGTATCTTGGCAGTTGGTGTGACATACGAAATTTGACAGATCACGGAATTTGAATTGATTTGATTCGAAACTTGATTCGATCGGAGGTCAGTACTGACAACCATAAAACGAAAAATATAACAGAAAACAATGCTGTAATGAGTTTCATTACAGCACTACTTTCAGTACTGTAATGAACTCATTACGATACTGAAATAGAGAAATATTATTTATAATGCTTTTTTCTCTATTTCAGTATCGTAATGAGTTCATTACAGTACTAAAAGTAGTGCTGTAATGAAACTCATTACAGCATTGTTTTCAGTTATATTTTTCGTTTTATGATTGTCAGTACTGACCTCCGATCGAATCAAGTTTCGAATCAAATCAATCCGAATTACGTGATCTGTCAAATTTCGTATGTCACACCAACTGCCAAGATACAAAACAAAAGTCACTAATATGAATTTTCATTTGAATTTCGAGAATATTTCACAAAAATTGACTGAAATAGAGAAAATACCGTCTAATACTCGTTGCAGAAGGCAATTCCAACACTCATGCTATCGAAAACTCGCTCCTTCGTCGCTCGTTTTCGAACTTCGCATTCGTGTTGGAATAGGGGCTCATTCTGCAACTTGTTTTAGAATATACTATTCCGTACTACCAAATACACGTGCGTGTAGCCTAGTGGATAGAGCTCTGGACTCCGACCCGGCAACCCGGCAAGTCGGGGTTCGAGTCTCCGCCAGGGAAGAAATTTTCTGGTATGGAGAACGCGCCGAACCATTCACAATTAACAGTGCTGTGCCTAAGGTGGCGTCGGGACACAGTAACAAAGCCTACACAGAACACACCCATCATTCTAACTCGCACAAGCTTTAAGTAGCTTATGAGGGGTTTCACTGAAACCTAGAATGCATGGAAATACATACATACATACATACGTAATTTTGACCTCTTTTTTGTAGTAAATTTCTGGGCAGAATCTGTAGAACTCGACAACTATAACACGCAATATGTTCGATTGAACGCGCCGATATGGGCAATCACCACGAAAGATATGTATCGACTGAACTGAAATCGGATTTATCTATCTAGCGTATGGTTAACATGGAAACATAATTCTTCGGAAAATCTGAAATCTGAAACATTGAACACTAAACCCGGTTCTGATGAATTTGGCACCGCTTTGTTGTTTTGAAGCGCTATCGCCTCCCGATGGATGAAGTGTAGAGTTTTCTTAAAATTTCGCTTTCTTGATTTACTCTGATTTCATATCGACAATTTCAGCACGGAGGTTTGTTATTGTGTTTTTCATGTGTGATAGTTTTTTGTCGATTGTATCGAAGATGGCTGCTGATACAGTTATGTTTTCGATGAATGAATCACTTTTCGAACATTTATTAATTGCAACTGTCACCAACGACTCGATTTCATCGCGTGTTTCACGAGTTATCACCATTTTGGAGCGTATTGTTGACTTAGGTAATAGGAAATCTTAATATTAATGAGGATCTCGGATCGAACGTTTACTCTCCTCGACACATATGACTAAACTAAAATATAATAGGTGAAACGTCACATTGATGAGTTCATTTTAATGGACCCAATATTTCGAATTAGGAGAAAGAAATTGTGTTATGATGTACTTAACTTCATTATCTATTAGAAAATTTATAGCAAAAGCAAAAAGGAGAATATAACATACGAGAGGCGCCTCACGTAAAAATCAGCTACTTGAATAATAAAAGAACTTACCTTCAATAACACAATTTGAGGCAAAGACACCGAAAACTAAAAAATACTACCTGAAAACAGTCTCAAAGGGTTTCGAATTCAAATACTCTAGAATGGGATAATGGGAAAATGAATGAAAAGATTATATATTTTCCCTCTCCTCAGAAAAGTTCAGAATGGAGAATAATTAGTATTGAAATACAGTCAAAACCGGATATAGCGACACCGTTTACAACGACGAATCGGTTATAACGTCCATATGGAAGGGTGCAGACTAAATCCTCATATAAACAGTTATAAAAAATACCGTTTATAACGACATCGGATAAAGCGACATATCGGTTAAAGAGACGAAAAATCATAGGAATTTATCGGCTATAACGACCAACTGTCATACTTTCTTGTTGAATCAGAACATTAATGGGACCTTATTATAATGAATAATAGGTACCTACATTCAATCTACCCCTCCATTCCACTTCCACATCACGCATGCTTTACTGCTCTATGCAGTTCAGTGTATCTTTAACGACACGATCGTGCGCGCTACGAGAGCCAAAAGATCGTAGATTTCGCTGAATTGTTTTTGACCTTGAGTTCATAAATCACGAGATGTCACAAAAAAAGAGAAAAGCATTCAATATTTAAGAAAAATCCCACATAATATGGAGATTAGAGGATATTACAAAATACTTTCGAGTCTCAGCTCAAAAATAAACAGACCAAAATTACCGACTTTTTTGTAAAATAATTGTATTGTTTGTTTTTCATAATAAATATTCTTATCAACTTTCTCCTTTCATTCGTAAAATAGTCCATTTTCAAAATATCGCTTCGAAATTAATGTTCATTAAATTAAAGAAATATTGCTAATAACGACTACCGGATATAGCGTCCATATTTTGCAGTCCCTTCAATGTCGTTATAACCGGTTTTGACTGTATGAGAGTAGCTGCACTTGCTCCTTGAACTGAACTCCGCATCAAAGATACCGTCTAATAAAAACAACCATCCATAAAACGATCATCTGGTAATGATTGAGGAGATACGAATGGGTACGTTTATTTATTTATTTATTTAAGTAATGGGAACCCTCACAGGCAAAGCCCAATTAAGGGGGTTCACATACAATGAATTCTGACAATGAATATTATACAATTTGGCCTATATACAAGTTGAATTAGTGAAAAAATGTAAACTAAGAAACATGTTCTCTACCCTGTAGAATATCAAACAATTTCCCTCTGAATTCGCTCATCGATACAAAAAAGATATCAATATGACCCATGTGCTAGTTGTAATATCGCATCAATCTTAAAAAAATCGAGTGGTAATAAAAGGTGGTTCTTGCCCTCGGACCACAAAAGAGATGATTCTCCCGTCCCTGATAATATGGGATGTTAAATTTCAAAAATTTGATTATATTTGTGCTGAAATGATTATTTACTATCTTATACAGGAAAACGCCATCAAAAACAACCCTCCTATGCTCCAAGGACAAGATACCGTGACGACGCAAGGCGGAAACGTAGTGAACCTCATCCTCAATCGACATCCACTCATATCTACAAAATAACGCTCTGAGGAACTTTTTTTGTACTCTTTCTATTCTATTAATGTTTTTATAATAGTATGGTGTCCAAACTGGTGTCGCGTACTCCGAACAGCTTCGTACCAAGGCACAATATGGAATCTTCACAGTTTTACAATACTGAAATTCCCTAGATGTCCTTAACACGAAACCGAGCATTCTAAAAGCCTTTATGACAATTGTATCGATATGAGCCTCAAAACATAGCTTTTCATCAAATATTATACCCAGATCTTTTACTTGACTTGCCCTTGGAATAATACGCCCACCTATAGATAGAGGAGAACAGAAAGGAACCAAGTTCTTAGTGAAAGTTATATGCTTGCACCTATTTATATTCAATTTGAGATATTGCCTCTCACAGAAAAAGGACAGACGATTCAGATCTTCCTGAAACAACAGTAAATCGTGCATGTTCCCAACTTTTTTACTAACTCTGAGATCATCAACGTACAAGTCGTATTCTGTGTGCAAAAAACAACTCGATTTACCATCGATATACATTGCAAACAGTAGTGGACCCAAGTGAGAGCACTGCGGTACGCCTGAGGTGACATTGATCAACGACGAGGAAAAGCCATTTATAAAGACGTATTGTCTTTTTTGGCACGAATACGACCTGATACACGCTCGCAAGGAATCAACGAACCCGAAATCGTCAGTAATGCTCACGAGTGTAGCGTGATGGATCCTATCGAAGGCCTTCTCCATATCAGTGTAAACCACATCCGTTTGGACACCCCGATCAAAGTTCTCAGACAAAAAATTTATGTATGGTGCCACGTTTGACAGCACAGATCTGCCGGCGAAAAACCCATGCTGCCTGTCAGATAATAATGTATTAACGTTCCGAAAAAGGTGATCCGTGACGGCAGATTCGAAAATTTTCGAGAAATGGTTCAATAAAGAAATTGGTCTGTAATTCTGGACCCCCTCTTTATCTCCGCCCTTGAATATAGGTACGGTCTTTGCCACCTTACACTTTCTCGGAAAGACTCCTGTTGTTAGAGATTTATTAAAAATTATTCGAAGTGGAACGCCAGGCAATTTCCGCACGGAATTGACACATAATCAGAGAAAAACACAGAATAATCAGAACAACAATTATAGAGGTGTTCAGGATGTTATCCGATCCCATTCAACGACATACCCGCATCGCATACAGGATCAGGAATGAAAGCTTGGAATAGGAATAATTTCCTTTCAGTATTCAGTATTTCTTCATGAAACAATATTTAAATTGAAGAATGAATGAACAAAGAAGACATCAAAGAATAATAATGCGATGCATAATGCCATAGGAAGCACATCTCTCGCAATTTGCCATTTCTCTTCTTCATGTACCCAGCTCTCAATTCATTCGAGAAAAGAGCATGTGCCTCCTCAGACAGATAACTTTTTGATTTTCTAATCAATTTACTTATTGCTAATTTATTACTGGATATGAGAGGCTGACCTTTGAAGGAGTGACGGATCACTTTCATCTTATTAATTTTGCACTGCAAAGAGTTGATTGTAGCCTTCATCCTCTTGATTTTCTTTGTCATAGGGGACTCTTGTATAGATGATTTTTCCCCTTTTTTTCAGTTTCACTCAAAGAAATAGCTGAAAAAGAGGAATATTAGGTCATTCAATATTTTGAATGAAAATTATCTCGAACTTACATTTACATGCTAGAATGTATTCATGAAAATGGTTAAGTTTCAAAACTTATTGTGAATGAAGTCAGTGAGACATTTAAGAAACATTCAAAGATAAAACTATGAGGTTAATGGAGGGACTTACAATTATTATTTGAGCATTCACTAGGATTTGCCATATTACAACTCTCAATTATTGGAATTTCTGTAAAAGGAGAAGCTTTAATGAACGAATTCAATGTCAGACATATGTATTTTTATTCATTATATTAATATTTGGTTAAACTCACCGACAGAATTTATCGCAGCACTTTCAGAAATTGATTCATTTTCTTTCGAATAAGGCCCCTTCAGGAATGGAATGCTTCCTGGATGCAGCATCTTTCGGGGGTAATTGAACCTGATTTGTTCTGGAGAAAAATGCTCACTGCATACCGTGTAAAATTCATTGAGATCGATATCGTCTGGCCCTTAAAATTCTACCCATTTCTGAGCACTGAAAATAAAAGGAATGAATAACACAGTTACAGGAGTCGTGTTTCATTACTTATATTTCCATTTTCTTTGGTAATGAAACAGTTCTTCACCATACAAGACGATCCAGAACCCATCTTGAAATCGAAGAATAATAAGTAATAATATAAGTAGAAACCGAAAAAACACACGGCAGCGAAAACCAAGCAAACTTCGAAACTAGTCAATCAACAAGCGAGGAATGGCCGACTGGCGGAATGGCGACTTGCCAGCCACGAAGCTAGCACGTGATCGATCACGTGCTAAATTTTAGTCAACATAAGACTCTTCAGATGGCGCTGAAAACTGTAGTCGCTTCGTTTCCTATCTTTATACTCTATAATCTTTGATTTTCAATAGACCTCATGTATTCCTCCCGATCTATATTGATTAAAGTTTTGCATTTCTTTCTCATCTCCTTGAAAAGACCGTAGAAAATACGATTGCTGGTTTTCTTGAATTTCTTATGATATCTCTCTTTCTCTTTCATATGTTTGATAGTATCGGTCGAGAACCATAAGGGAAACTTTTTACATCTAACAGATCTCTTAGGAACGTATAAATCAATTATCTCATACATGTTTCAGAAAAATATTTCCACACAATTATCTACATCACCTATAGACAATAAACTGTTCCAATCGATTTGAGAAAGCGCAGCTCGGATCGACGGGTAGTCCGCACATAAAAACTTATATATAGAGCGTGATTTATCCGGTGCCCCTCTTTGTACTTTAATTGTTGAATAGAACTCGAGAGCTAGATGGTGCTGATCCTCTCGGACAAATGGCGTGGGTGAATGTAGTACTTTGAAATTTGAATTTCTAGATAAAACTAAATCTAATATTTTTCCGTACCCCTGTTCAGGATAATAAATAAATAATAATACTTTTCCGTTAAAATTCGTAACTCTGTTGTATTGTTTAAGTGAGATGAAAGCAATGAAATCTCTAAATGCGTCATACTCGTCTCCTTGAGCTACGTTACAAATGTATCCATCGTTTCCTAACCCCAACTCCCAAGAAAAACCACTCAAATTAAAATCACCCAAAAAAATTAAATTTTCACAATTTTGCTTTTCCATAAATGAAGTAACATTTTCAAAGAAATTAATATAATCATTCGATGAAATATTTGGCGGCATGTAGCAAACTCCTTATAAAAATCAAACCCCCCGTGACAGTTTAACCCGAACCCACACATCCTCAACAAAAGTCTGACCTGCCAAACGTGGCACAGAAGTAGCATTGAGAGAATTCGATACCCCCAAAAAGACGCCACCGCCCTCAGATTTAACACTATTAGTATCACATCTATCTGTTCTAAATACAGTATAATTATAAGGTAAGATTTCCGAATCACTGATTCTGTCATTGAGCCAAGACTCCGTGATGCAGACGATGTCGAAGTTACCATTGAGTGATGAAAGAAAAAATTCACTTGTTTTAGTTCGTAAGCCTCTAGGGTTCTGGTAATAAATGCTCAATTTCATCTCTATTTTGCCAAAAGGAACTTACATCAAAAACTAAGAGTATCAGAAATAAAGCCACTCCGGCCATCTCAGGTAGTCGCTCTTCAGAATACACCTGCATTATCTTGGAGTTATCGTCTCTCCTGATCAAGATCTTACCATTCTGGGCCCAGTAATATTTGAAATCATTGGACTTGCAGAATTGTTTGGCAGCATGAAGTAATCTTCTATTTTGTGCGGTGAGACTCTCATTGGCATAAATTTTATTTTCATCTCCAGTAAATCCAAGATCTGTGGATGTCAGACCTTTAAGACGTTTATAAGATCGCAAAAGTATATCCGGTCGTGAAAGCCTTAAACTATTCATTAAACGCCTCTACGGGGAGGTTACATACAAGTCCATTCGACGATTGGACTTGTTGAAGAAGAGGAAAGCAGACCAACTTTGCACCCTCACGTTTCTGAAACGTTGTCGAGATACAAATGTCATTCCAAACTTCGTACGCTTCAGACGGCTTTTTGTCAGTGCTCAAGCACATAGAATATATAATCGCGCCAAGTGCGCCTTACTAAGGGAAAGGATTCATTATTCCCGCCAAAAACTTTACAATATCGACGAGAATATCAGGCTTTCAGAAAATGATCTAATAATGACCTTAACACCAGCAGACTGGACCTCTATCAGTAACATAACCCAGAAATCCATGGAGGGTCGAATGTTCAGTAATACTAAACGCCTCAAAAATAAATTCCCACGCTTGCAGGAATCATCTGTTCCTTCAGTTTCGAACAGAAAAGAAACTGTGATTAACTTCTCCAAGAGGACATTAACACAGGAGGAGAAATCTGTCCTTCAAAAAGGAAACAATTTCTCCATTCGAACAAAACAAATTCCGGTGGAGAATATAGTAGCTAATGTTGAGGCAGCAATTCGGTCTTTACCTGAGGCTACAGCTGAGGAAGTGAGGACTGAAGCCTCCAGAATTATCAGGAAGGCTAAACCATCAAAAAGTAATATAAATTTCAGGGAATACAAAGCCATAAAGAATATCAATGAGGACACATCCATTGTGATCTTTCCAGCTGATAAAGGAAACGCAACGGTAGTAATGAATTCGTCAGACTATGATTTCAAAATGAGGGAGTTGCTAGAGCCTTCAATCTACACTAAACTCAGAAGAGATCCTACCTCATCCAAAATCAAACAAACAAAGGCTCTCATAAAAGTTTCTTCGCTCGATGAAGAAACTAAAAAGAGAATCTGTAAGAGTGAAGGAAGGGCTCCGCGCATATACGGACTTCCGAAAATTCACAAGGATAATGTCCCATTGAGACCAATTGTAAGTACCATTGACTCGCCAACATACGATTTAGCCAAAGTCTTAACGACGATGTTGAGACCTTATGCGGGAAACACGGAAACCTTTGTCAAGGACTCTACTCACTTTGTAGAAAAGCTGCAGAACATCCAGTTGGGACCGAATGACCGACTCTTTAGTTTTGATGTTGTGTCTCTGTTCACATTAGTTCCCATCAGAGAATCGCTGAACTACGTTTCGGAGATATTCCCGAATGACATAGCAAAGCTCTTTGAACTTTGCCTAACATCCAGCTACTTTCAGTGGAAAGGCGAGTTCTATGAACAAATAGACGGTGTCGCCATGGGAAACCCTCTAAGTCCTGCAATTGCGAATTTATTCATGGAAAAATTCGAACAAAGTGCCATCGAATCGGCATCGAAGAAACCATCTACGTGGCTACGTTATGTAGACGATACTTTCGTCATTTGGGGTCACGGAGATGAAGAGTTGCAAGCTTTCTCAACCCATCTCAACAGTAGGCACCCAAATATTCAATTCACAATGGAAGTTGAAAAGGATGGTGCACTACCATTTCTAGGTGTCTTGGTAACTAGAAAGCCTAATGGGAAACTAGGACACAGGGTTTATAGAAAACCAACCCACACTGACAGATATCTACATAAGGAGTCTAATCATCACCCCAAACAGAAACGAGGAGTTATCAAAACACTCGTAGAAAGAGCCCGACGATTATGCGAGCCGGAATTTTTGGAGGATGAACTTAAACATTTACAGAATGCATTCATCGCCAATGGCTATAATACCAAAGAAATTCAGGGGGCAATAAGAACAAAAACTTCAACCCGTGATGATAACACATCACAAATCACACCTAACGGGAGAGCCATCTTACCATACATCCCCAAGGTCACAGATAGAATTGGAAAAATACTGAAAAGGCACAACATCGAGACCATTTATAAGCCGACACAAAAACTTGGGCAAATGATCAAAACAACCAAAGACAAAGTTGACCCACTTTCACAAGCTGGTATTTACAGAATACCTTGTGACTGCGGCAAAGTCTATATTGGCACAACAAAACGAAGTATTAACACTAGAATTAAGGAACACGAACGGTGCTGTCGACTGAATCAGACAGAAAAATCCGCACTAGCAGAACATGCGCTAATAGATGGACACAACATAGAATTCTCAAAAGCGGAGATTATTTCCAATATTAGAAGTTACTATCCCAGGCTGAACATGGAAGCCATTGAAATTTATAAACACAAAAATAACATAAATAGAAAAGAGGAGACCCCTTTCTTGTATAGCGCCTGGTTACCGACCTTAGAAAAAACCAAGATCAAGCCGACACGAAGCGGGAGCGATGGACCAATCAGCATCGCGCACGTAGACGCGCCACTTTTTCCCGCCATAAACCGGCGCGCAGATGACGTTTCCGGTTCGAAAGCGCCAGTGTCAGAAATTCAGCGTTCGAGGTACAACCTTAGACCGAGAATCCTCTGAAGATGCCTACCGAAGTTGTAGGCGAAACGTTAGGTGAAATTATTCCTAATAGACCACGGCCAATGAGCCCGGAAGACTCTTTTCATAACAATGTTTATGTCTTTCGATTTAATTTGTTGTTTTATTTTATTTAACTCATTATAAAGATTATTATCAAACTTCCCGAAATTCTCACAATATCAGAGCAGTTCTTTTCAGTTTTTGACTCTATTAATCCGACAGTCTGGAATTTTTTCTCCAAATCATAAATTTTGTCACCGTAAAAATTTAATGACTTAGTGAACTCCTCCTGCAACTTCTTGATTGATTTCAGATCAGGATCAGACATAATTACAGACAGCTTGTTTTCAATACTAGAAGCGTCGGATCCCCTATCCTGTACCTTCTCGCATCCCTTACATATTCAGTTAACTCCGCTCGATGACTTAAGGAAATCCCGCGTCAGTCCCATGCAGGCGTAGTGTATCTCGTTATCACAAAAGAAACACCGGTGGCCGGGTTTACTTCGATTAAACGTCATACCGCATGTTTGACAGTTGGACGGCATGTTATCAACGCAATCAAATGTGGAATCCCCCAATAGTAAAATATTGAGTAAAGCGGCCGCAAAAATATGGAAGTAACACAATATACTTGCTGATATGGATTGACCATTTCTCCAGCTTCACACTGAACTAAAATTTAGTATATCTTGCCCAGTAAAACACCCAAAAACACAGAGTATCAACAGAGAACACCAGGAATCGTACTATCACTTCAACTGCATATGCCACAATGAATTACGAATTTATTACTCCTTAGGGGCACTTTGAACTCTTTTGGGGTAAACAAAAATCATGGAATTCATCGTCAAAGAAAATTTTCCATGATTTTTGTTCATTCAAAAAGTGCTCTACGCGCCTCAGGAAGTTATCAATTCATTCAATACCTCTGCCGATTACATAGTAAGTCCATTGGAAACCGAAAAATTGTTGTGAATCCAACATTTTTTTCTCGCTCCTAAGATTAAATAAATTATATTGAGGCTGTCCTGTGGAAAACGAAGGGGAGGATCAAAATCTCCTAACTAGGCAAATGTCCCGTAATTCATTCAATTAAAACGTATTAAGTAGATAGAATCATATATGATTAAATGTAAATCAATCCAAAAGTTGTTTTTCAGATTTTTATGAATTTCAAAACGTTTGGAAATAAAATAACATATTTCATTCGGAGTAGATGTGATTTTTCATGGCTCGCTTTCAATTACCCGCCTCACTGCGTTCCGCGGGTGAACTCAAGCTCGCCATGAAAAGTTTCACTTCTCCTCCTTATGAAATAACTAGCTGACCCGACAGACTTCGTACTGCCTCAAAAAAGGCAACTTTAATATTATAATAAACTATTATGGTATAATACCTTTGAAGTAGACACAAAATTGTCCTGTTCAATATATGTTGCGCCAAACGTTGTCGTCTGGAAACAGCTGTTAAATTTTTGAATGTTGGCCAAGAAGAGTTTAGAATCATTTACCATCCCAGAAACTAAAGAGCGTAAGGGATTTGAAATCAGAAGAAAGAGCTCTACCGCTGTTAACCGTAGCGACATCTACTGGCGTTATTTTCAAGAAGGAAAATAATTTCCTATTTTTTTCCATTTCATCGAATTTTTCAGAGTTTTGATGTATTTTATGTTAATCCCACCTTAGAAGAATTCAACAAAAAATCTTTCATAACAAACAGTTCATCCAATCTTGAGTTTTATAAATGCTGTAGCCAACAATATGGCCGACTTAGTTTTATATATTAAGATATATTATTTTTATAATGTGTCCCAATTATCAACTACAACGATTGAGCATGCTTTCTGGAATAAGTAAATAATGTAGTGAACTTTCATCAACCGTTCAATCTTTGCTTCTCATTATCACTACGTAATCTGGAGATATACCAGGAAATCAATGATTTTTCATGTCGAATTTTGTTTTCTTTCCTGTGTTGGAACTACCTATGTATCCGTGGCCCATTTCTTGTTTGTGTATGAGAAGTGAATGCCTTGAGAAGCAACCAGGCGTTATGTATCCCCGTTATAGATCCTAACCTTATCTCACTTATTTACCTCTGCTGGCTATGGCCTCACAGCCAAAGTCAAAAAGTGGTTCGCCACCAACTACTACTACTACTACTCTGAAATATTTCATCTTTATTTCATAAGGAATGTTTCTGGGATATATTATGTTGACCAGAAAGAGATCTTTCATTTAAACACTTGGGGTATTTTTATGACACATAACATTGGAATGTTCCACCTATATAGCATAAGAAATGATTCTGGGATATACTTCATGTTAACTGGGGAATAGATGTTTCATAAAAACATTTGCAGTTTGTTTATCAAACATTACTTCCAAATGTTTCCTCATATCTCATTTGAAATGTTTCTGTGATATATCGATTACTGGGATTTGTCAGTTGGGTTACAAAAAAAATGCTTAATACCCAAGCTGTACAACAGGTTTTGTCGACATGTTGAGAAACATCTAGTATACATGAAAATGCTTCAACACAATGAAGATTGGTTTCCTTATAGGAAAAATAAAGAAAGGAAGGTACAACCCATAATTCAACCCCAAATGAAGTCTGGCAAAATAGGTTGATTGACTTCTGAAGGCTTTTTTCAGACATTCGGATTGCGATGTATTAACTAATGCTCAATAAATAAATTGTACTTCTTTTCAATTATCTCTATTTAGTTCAATGCTATCTACGTCAGTTTATTAGATGCGGAATTGACATCAATTGAACATCACGACAAATTCAAATCTAGTTCCGTTTTGAATACCCGCAGAAGTTGATAGTGGTAGTGCCTAAATGTATATGTGTAGATTTTATGAGTTTTGACAATTTTACTGGAATCAATCAATCGGAAGAGATTATTGAAGGGATCTATAATTGAGTTGGAAGTTAACCTACAGAATATTGTAGTTTCCATTTCGTATAAGTCAGGTTTGTCCGCAAATATTTTCGCATGTTTAAGGCTTGCAATTCTTGACTTGATTTTTCCATGATATATTGAATCAAGTATTTATTCCTGAAAATATAGGCTAAGGGCATGTCATGGATGTTGACATGTTAAGAGTATGTATGCATGTATTGTTTGTATTTCCATGCATTCTGGTTTTCTCCGAAACCCCTCATAAGCTACTCAAAGCTTGTGCGAGTTAGAATGATCGGTGTGTTCTCTGTAGGCTTTCTTACTGTGTCCCGATGCCACCTTAGGCACAGCTCTGTTAATTGTTCACCCAACAGTGAATAGTTCGGTGAGTTCTCCATACCAGAAAATTTCTTCCCTGCCGGAGACTTGAACCCCGATTTGCCGGGTCGGAGTCCAGAGCTATAAATGTCTTAGGCAATAATTGATTTAGTTCCATTTCATCCTTTGTAATTGCCTTGAGGAGTGTTTACTGATATGCTAGATAACCACAATTTTTCATCTCTTTTTAGTCAACTCCGCACTGTGTGTATATTTCATTGAATATTATCTTTGCTCCTTCTGAAATGTACACATGGAAATTATCTGAGCATATTGCAGGACAAGGAGTTTAAGTCATTAAATGGCCAAAATGAAATATGTTCATAAAGTTCACCGTTATAATGAACTCCACCTTCTGGCAAAAAGAGAATAAGATATTTGAAATATAACAAGGTACAATATAACTAAGTACAGAATAGTAAATCTATTCTAGATGAATCCATATAAGATAAGTGCACTTATATTTTTTGAACATGCAGTAAAAATAATATAGGTAAGTCTACTTATACTGTTATGATTCAATTTGCTATCGCGACATATCAGGACTTGTACTCAGATAACCCAACTTCTCAATTTCATAATTTGTGGCGATTAGTATAAGTCCTGTATTTTCTTTGGTTCAAAGATGATAAGTCGGTTTTTTCCTCAATTTTGCAGTTGGATATTATTTCAAAAAGAATGAATGTTAAATGTTAGTGTATTTTTTCGAAAATTGTATAACTTTCCAAATTATAATAGTCCCTCGAAAAAAGAAAGAAACAAATAAACACGAATTGCCAAAAACCACCAATTTTGACTTATACTCTTTTTCCCAAGCACTCTACAATTTAAAGCAAATTTCAAACCTCGATAACATTCTTCAACAAAATCTTCACGAGGCTTTGAGCATCCGAAGGTTTTGTGTAGTATTTTCTCATCAAAACAATTATCCAAATGAATTGATTTTTATTTATGACATTTCACGTCATCTTTGAATGTTGATTTTTTTCGAGAAGTATAAAGAACAGATCTTCAAACTAATCATTCAAATTTTTTTTTTTTTTATTATAAAGGTCTTCAGTTCCAAAATGTCAATTTGCTATCCTTTTTTCAAGAGATTGTTATGGTTTTGTGAAACCAAGTCGTTTTCACGGTACACATAATAATAGTTATTGTGCTTGAGTTAATCAGACCCTATACGAGTAAACAGCGAAGTAAACATACAGGTTAACAGAACGAAAAGGTTATTCGTCCAATGTATCCAATAATTCAGTTGCAGGCAATTGGCAATTGCAAATGCAAGATTGCAGACTGCAAGAATGGTTCGGACATTTTCAGAAGAAGATGCTTCTACTGCAAATCAGACTGGCCAGTCTGATTTCCGGACTAGACTCAAATATATGACTCATAATATGGGTGAATATACAAAAATTGGGTTACTCAATGTCATCAGCCATTATAAACAAAGTCTTATTATATTTATTGATTTTCAAACTACGATAAAACCTTCATTTTGCTAACCAATTCCACTTCTTCATTTTGAATACAAGTTAATAAAAACCAACATTTATACTCAAAACGTCAGTCCTCTGGCATGTCACAATCCCGAAAACCACCAATCAAGTGACTATCCATTGAACATTATCCTTGATTTAAGAAAACTTACTAATTTACTACAATCTGTGATATACCTAATATAATATAGTACAACTTTCTTAATGCAATGTTCTCCACTTAATTCAGAAAAAAATAGGAAACTTTGTGTGTGTTTCATTCGTCAATCCGTTGTGTGTGTTAAATTTGAAATCCTCCCCAAATATCACCGACTGAATGTCAAATTTCTGGTTTAGTTTTAATGTTTCTGATGAAGTAAGTTATACGGTCCGCCCAATTTGACAGCTGCCATAACTGTTTCAGTGCTAGGGTTGTATTTGTCCTCTATACACGTTCCAAGTCAGTCGAAAGTCAGTCCTCTTGTGATGTACCCCGCTAGGGTTGGTTCGGTCAATCGATCATACAGCAGAGGGATGGTAAATTATACACTGGAGTCTCATCGAGGGTGTTTATTTCTTAGACACAGATACACAATGAATGAATCATTCAATCAATGAGTTCAGTTCAACTCTGCATTGTTTTGTTAGGAGGATATTTTATATATTTACATTGTTTACTGTTATTAAACAACAGCAGGTATTCAATAACTATGGGTATAAACAATGTGTATAGATCTTCATCACGTTTTTAGGATGATGTAAGGTTACTGGAACAGTTGAGACCTTGTTGTCTCAAGTATGATAAATATACAGGATGTTCCTATTGATACATACTACACCTTCCCTCTTTGAGAGAAAAAAATTTTTCTATGAAAGTATGAAATTTTTTTTTTTGACTTATCTATAGCTTAATACCTATATTTACATACATATATACATAACTTATCAAAACTCATAATCTCAATGGATCTTACAGCTACAGGGCTTAGTACATTATTTTCTTAATCTTATTATTTACATCACAGTCTCTTAATTCTAATCACTGATTAGCTAGTATTAGTCTTTATGAAAAATACGGTTTCACTCTGTTCTTGTGAACTTCTTTGAGTTTGTTCTTGTCCGTTTTCACAATAATGTTCGGGTTTCGCACTTCCACTATTTCGTAAGGACCGTTAAATAAGGGGTCAAGTTTATTATCAATGTTCTTATTATTCAAGAGCACCTTATTTCCTACTTCATAGTTTATCTCATTACATTGTCTGTTGAAACTTTCTTTTCTTTTTAATTTTACCTTTACCAGGTTTTCTCTAGCATCTTTTCACGCCGTTTGTAACCTATATTTTAGTTCAAGAGGATAGTTGTCAAAATTGTATATTAGATCTACTCGGCTTTTTAAATTTTGTGGAAATCTACTAGGTTTTCCAAAAACTAATTCGTAAGGACTATAGCGAGTTGAAGAGTTCACGGTATTTTTATATGAAAAACACCAATACGGAACCGAATTACTCCAGTTGTTACTTTCCTTAGCTGTGTGCATACGAAGGAAGTGTTTATGCGAATTTTCAAGCGCACCTAGTGTTTCGTGGTGATACGCTGTTGAATTGAAACGTTTAATTTTGAGCAAATCACACGATTCACTAAATATTCTTGATAAGAATTCTGTGCCTTGGTCTGTAACAACTTCAGAAGGTATACCATACCTAAAAACTAAAAGACTTTGAAACTGTTTCCGCTTCTTTGTTTGGAAGTGGGTAACACTCTACGAATTTGGTTAGGTCACATTGAATTGTGAGTATATATTTATTATTTTCAATGTCAGTGGGTTATGGACCTACAAGATCTAGAAAAATTTTCTGAAAAGCAGACGAAGCTGTGGTAGTGATTGTCAAAGGTTCCTTTTTAGGTAAGGAATGTTCATGACGTTGGCAATCATCACACTTCTTTACGAATTTTTCGACATCAGATCTCAATCCATTCCAAAAATACTCTTTTTTGATATTATTGAACATGCGCTCGATACCTGCATGTCCACCGGTTGGAAGCATGTGAAAATCGTTCAGAATTATTTGCCTTAGTTCAATGTCTTCGATTCGCGTTACATCTCTTATTATATTAATTTTCGAGGATGTTCCTAGAATTTCTTTCTTGTAATTTGTCAACATATTCAAAACTTTTTCGTTACTAGCTAGCTTCATGAGGTACAATTCTGATATATTATTTTCTGCGCATAATTTTTCCAGTTTCCTCAACGATATACCTAAGTCGTACGCTGATCGGATTTCCTGGTTAATGAAAATAATTTGTGAATCCACATTGTATATTAAATAATCATTGTATTTCTCTGAATGTTGATTTTTCAAATTACGAAATTCTGTTTCTGGAAGTGGCCTTAACTCAACACTTTTGGTTGGACGTTTTAAAACTTCGACAACAACAGGGTGATCAATCCTTTTGCCATCGGAGGCATTCGTCTCAAGTTGTTTAGAACCTACTTCATTTTTAGTTCGGGATCTCGTAACGCTTAGGTTTTCAACTATCCCGTTTGTCATTTCTTTGAGTTCTTCTGAATCTATTTTAATACGCTATAAGGCATCTGCTGTAACGTTTTCTCAACCTTTTACATAATGAACCGTGAAGTTATATTCTTCTAAAATCAAACGTTGTTGGCCTGATTCATGAATGTCGACCGCGACCTTGCACTTGATTCGCTTTTGCTGAATTGAAATTTCGTTTGTTCGAATTCTTTCAGCAGTCATAACATTTCTTCGAATGTTTGTAATTGCCTTTACGATTGAAATTATTTCGATAGGACATATTCCCATTGACATTGGCTAAAACAGGTAATGTTTCTGGTGACTTTTTAGTTATTAGGGTTTTTTTTTTCCATATCCAATACCAACTCTTCAACTTTCTAATACTATCGCTTCAATCTTAATTTTGCGTCCGTAGTTGATTTAATTTTGAGAATATTATTAATTAGAGATTTTTTACCTTGATCATCCAGCTTCTCTTTATATAATTCTATGGCATCAATCAATTGCAGAACCCATTCTTCTGCATTTGTCATAGATGGCAATGAAGTGGATGCTGTCCTTAAATAAAATTTTTCAGCCATTGTTAATTTTTCCAATTGACTTTTATTTTCAATTGATTTAAGTCTTGCTTGAAGCATTATCCTAGATTATGACAATGAACTTTCTATGATTGAAGACTACTCAATGCTTCGAGAAAACTTGGTTCCGGCTTGACATTTAGTTTTGTGAATTTATATTCTAACTTATTAATTCTATCGGTCCGTTCCCTACGTTCTCGCGGCTCTTTTTTGATATTATCGAGAAATTTTTGGGACACAGCACTTAGTTCCGCAAATAGTACCTCACTTTCCATGAACAATCATAAAAGGGGAAACAAAAAAGAAAATTCTTACGGTTGCACTTAAAACACATATTGGTGGCATCTCTTGATCTCCAACTTCACCTGCTTCTTTATGCCTTTTTTCACTTTCCAGTATTCCCAATGTCTTGGTTGTCCTGATTCCATCTCGTCTTGTTGTTGGTGCCAAATTATATACTCATGATGGAAACCATATTTACCTCTAACTGCATTGGACTGGCAGGATCGCCATGTGATGTACCCCGCTAGGGTTGGTTCGGTCAATCGTCATACAGCAGAGGGATGGTAAATTATACACTGGAGTCTCATCGAGGGTGTTTATTTTTTAGACACAGATACACAATGAATGAATCATTCAATCAATGAGTTCAGTTCAACTCTGCTTTGTTTTGTTAGGAGGATATTTTATATATTTACATTGTTTACTGTTATTAAACAACAGCAGGTATTCAATAACCATGAGTATAAACAATGTGTATAGATCTTCATCACGTTTTTAGGATGATGTAAGGTTACTGGAACAGTTGAGACCTTGTTGTCTCAAGTATGATAAATATACAGGATGTTCCTATTGATACATACTACACTCTGGAGAGTCGTTGTTTTCTTGTCAATCTGAGAATTATCTTGATTTATTCATAGTTAATTATGATTTGTAAAAATGTAGTTCGTTGATATTCGAAATTACCAAAAACAACATTAGTTCTGATCAAAACCTCACATTATATCTTTTTCGTCAGTCCGTTGGCGTCAATCCTCTGTCAGGTATCGCGTCAGAAGGCTGACGTGTTTCCATAGTACTGATGTTTTTCTGCTTTAGAACACTTTTATCTTAATTGATACCGTGTAAAAACATTCATAGTTCATAATTCAGTTTGAATCATCATGCGGCACGCTAAAAACAAATTGAAGACGGACGAAATATTGAAAAAAAAGAGACGCTAGAAAAAAGGTTCGCTTCGCCAGAATTGAAAATGACAAGAGAGGTTACGGCCGCATAACAGCTCTCGCTTGCATCACCAAATCCGTGAAGTTGACATTTAACATGAAGATTCTGATTGAGATGGCGTGAAATCTGTAATTCCCGCAAATCAGAAAACTCTACCCTGCACTGATTCCAAGAATTTACAAAATCCATCGAAGGGACATCATCCCACTGTAAGCCTTGAATCCAAAGAACTTGAATAAAATATTTCATGAGAAATGTAAAGGGTGTTAGATATCCCAAAGGATCACAAATGCGTGCCAGCTGGGAGTGAACACTTCGTTTTGTGCAATTTTTATCAGTGTCAGTGACAGAGAACGTAAAATAGTCAGAATATGGGTTCCATCTTAGACCTTGAATCTTTACAAAATCACCCTCATCGAAAGAGGAAGGTTGTTTCAATTGGTGTTCAATCGGAATACCTTGAAGAAAATCCGCGCTATTGCTCAACTACTTTTTCAATTGAAATCCACCTTTACCTATAGAAGAGCAATTAAATCACCTCTCAGTCGAACGGACTCCTGAAGATCGTCCGTTCCCGAAACCACGTCATCGACATAAATATCCTCATGAAGGACTCTAGATGCCGACGAAAAAGATTGCTTTTCCTCCTCTGCTAACTGATGCAAAATTCGGTGTGCCAGAAAGGGAGCTGTCAACATTTTCATGTTGAAGAAAGATATTTTGAGTTTATGTATGCATATAAGAAAATAACTAGGTTCAAGTCACATGGCGTTTTGAAAAAGTAATAATTGAATTAATGTGTGAAAGAATTCATTGCCTTCTATTAAAAAAAAAACAAACATTATATGGACTCTTCTGATTTTTGGAGCTGAAATTCATTAAAGGTTAGGTTTGTATACATCAGTTCATTCAAAAAAATTATTGCAATTTGCAAAAATTTGATATTAAAACAAACGAAGTGTTCCATTTGAGAATTAAGAAGTTTGTGCTCAATCTCAAGAACCGGGCCCTGAAAAATTGTATTAACTACGCCACCGACTTCAATCTAAAAAACTCTATCAAAAGCAGTTTTAATTTTTTTCTGTCTCAAACAGGGTCTGGGAAATAATAAAATCTCCAAAAGTGCACATTTTTCGTTTTCGCCATGTATTTCAGAAACAAAAGTAGTTGAAATATTTCTATTTGTGGATTTTAAAGTTTTAGAAAAAAGTGACAGAGGGGTCTCGTAAACGGCATGTCGCTATCTTCAATGATTGCTGAGATACAGTGCAGTCTATGTATTTATATACAAAGGGGTTACCAGCAGATCTAGTGATCCAAAATAGAACACTCAACCAATTTAGGAGACAATATATATGTACATGGATGAACATGAGGAATTATGTGGACCTAAGAAAAAATTATCATTTGGCGAGAGTATGTAGCTAGTAGAATATAAAAAAAATGAAAAACGAACGAAAACAGATGGTGCAGGAGTGTTTCGTAGCATGGAATTTGAAAATTTCCTGAAACACAGTGAAAAAACCCATCGGCAGACAAATCCCTTCACATCACAACATATTAGTCTAAGATCTCAGGGCCCCCAGACGTTACTTATTTTTGAAGTAACGAATTTCACAGTATAGATAGTCTTATATGTGTTTAATAGTATGTGCATACTCGCTATCTTGGCTAGGCGGCCCAATCACAGGTAAAAGGTACAAAAGATAGACAAAAACATACCGAACTTTTCTGAGCTGAGGTAAAAAAAGAAAGGGGTATCATAACATTCTTCGTATGATACTATAGAATCATACGATACTATCATCACTAGTATCATACGATACTATAGAGCCAGGGGAAAAAAACCTCAGCCGAAAAAACCTGCCTCCCCGTAAAAAAAATAACATAAAATATTAAATATCAGGAAACTTTTCTTGAATTCGAAGAACTGATTTTTTTATATGTCACGCAGAATATTATGAAAAATAAATATTTCATATTGCCAGATAGTTTCCGTGGCCCGTAATTCCTCCCAGACGCTTCAAATTTCAATAAAAAAAATGACAGGTTAGAAACATTGTTGTGAAATGGCCAGATTCAGCACTTTTGTTAAATTCGAAGCACTGATTCTTATAACGCAAAATATTATAAAAATAAATAATTCATATTGCCAGACCGTTTTCGTGAGCCGTAATTCCTCCCAGACGCTCTGAATTTCATTGAAAAAGAAAAACTTTTTTACAGTCGAAGTCTTCAGGGGATCATTTTGATACTTTTTGTGGAAAGCCAGACCAATCCCAAAGGCCAAACATTCTGCCAGACACAATCAAAATTTTGTTAGGTCCCTAGAAACTATTAATTTTTTTGCCTACAAAGTGTATGTTTTCAACATCAAATTATGGTAATGACAATTTATTATTATAATTATAACAGAAATAAAAAAATATAATCTTTTTCATCCTAATCTTAATCTTCATTGTCAGCTTCACTCGATGGTTAACTCGTACCTGGCGTTTTACAATATTTTTATTGATAGAGGTTTCGTAACTATGGGTTCTTCGAATTTCCTCAAGTTGGTAGAACCTGCCTTGTGGGCCGTAATTCCTCGCATACACTATATAGGCAAAAAATTCATAGTTTCTAGGAAACTAATAAAAATTCTGATTGTGTACTGGCAGAATATTTGGCCCTTGGGATTGGTCTTAAAATAATTCCCCAAGGATTATATTCAAAATTGAAGACTTCAAATGTAAGAAAAGTTCATTTTTTTAATGAAATTTAAAGCGTCTGGGAGGAATTACGGCCCTCGGAAACAGTCTGGCAATATGAAATATTTATTTTTTATAATATTCTGCGTGTTATATATGAGAATCAGTGCTTCGAATTTAACAAAAGTGCTGAATCTGGCCATTTCGCAACAATGTTTCTAACCTGTCATTTTTTTTATTGAAATTTGAAGCGTCTGGGAGGAATTACGGCCCACGGAAACTGTCTGGCAATATGAAATATTTATTTTTCATAATATTCTGCTCGACATATAAAAAATTCAGTTCTTCGAATTTAAGAAAAGTTCGGTATGTTTTTGTCCACTTTTTCTACCTGCTACCTGCGAAAGGGCCGCCTAGCCAAGCTAGCGAGTATGCACACACTATTTAACACATATAAGACTGTCTATACTATAAAATTCGTTACTTCAAAAATAAGTAAAGTCTAGGGGCCCTGGCAAGAAAGATGATCTGCTTGACAGCCGAAACCAGATATATATTCCGAATATGTTACCTGTCCTTGTTCACCAGTCAATTTTTGTTTGTTTTTGGTTTACCGTGCAAGGTTAGTAGAAAAAGGTTATACACAACGAGAAAATAAGGACTATTAAGAAACTTTTGGTTCTTTAGAGAGACACTCTACATTGAAACTTTTTCTGAGTTTCCAGTTAAATTAGATTCAGATCCATTTCACCAACGAACTGCGCTTTCGAATTCGGTTCAAATTTTGGAGAAACATCTGATTTGAGACGTCACCAGAATGTCATTCGAATGCGGTTGGTCCAAAACTGACGGACCAATCTATGAACCAACCAAGAACCAAAGTCAGTCGAAATCGCCTCTAGTTCACAAACAAAATAATTGAAGTTCACAGTTCAATATTCATATCATTTAAAATATTACCTCATTGTGTTTTCCCTATTTTTTAGTTTAATTCATTAAATGTTATTTTTTACTCATTCGGAGTTCATATGCCTTGTATTGTTTTGTAAAATACCTAGTTGATTTATATTTATATTTTTACTTTATGTTCATTTTTATAATTTAATGTGATAATTTTGTTAATTATTGTTATTGTACAAAATATTCTTAAAACTGTAATAAATTTTTTTGAAACAATCTAATCAATGCATTATTATTTAGTACCGCTACAAAAATTTACATATATTTAAATATATACAAAGATATTATCAGCATATGGCATGGACAAATCAGGAGATAAAAAGATATTGCCAGCATATAAAGGGAGATTTTTATAGATGTATATATGGCATATGCCATGGATATATTTTGGAAGATCATAAGATATTCCTGGCAGATGTTTCATGGTGACCTTGGATATTCCTGCTATCTGCCAAGCTCATGCCCTGGGAGATTTGGAATATGTCTGGAATATTCCAATATGCCAGCGGTATATTCACTGAATATGAATGGAATATTTCTGTGCCGTCTGGGCCATGTACTTAAATTGCCTATTAATGGCTTGAAACAATCTTCTCGAGCTGGGTGTGTCTCCCATGTGAAAGTCGATGAAATACCTACTATTGTCGTTAGATGGTTTAAAGTCGAAACATGAACCATGCTTGTATAATTAAAGGAATAATGACACTATAATCGCTTTTTCAGTTGAACTCTAAATTGCTTTTTGACCAGCATATCTACCACATCACCAAAAAAGCTAATCGTATGCTCGGGTTTGTGCTCAGAACTGCATACGAATTCAGGAACCCAAATGTGTTGCGTACACTATATACTTGGCCTATGTCAACAGTGCCTTAAGTTTTGGTTCGGTTATATGGAACCCTCGCTATAGAGTACTTTTTGTTTCAACATTTATTGTATTATTTTAGCTCTCTTTTTCATAAGAATATATATATTAGACTGTTTAAAAAAAATCGACATTTTTTGTCTCACGAAACCCCCCCCCTAATTATCTTCAGGGTATCGAAAAGAGACCTCTATGAAAATATCAGCTTCAAATAATAATATTTAGAGGTCGCTCATTAATTATTTCCATTTTCCCTACTGATAGCAGGGGAAAAATTTCTTTTTTCAATAAAAAATTCCTAGAGCAGAAACCAATAAACGGATTTCATTGAGTAATACATTTTCGTGTAGACAATCAGATACTCTGCAAAAATGACCCTTACGATATTTCGGTAAAACGTCCCCTTCAAAAGTTATTCGATTCGATGCTAATATTGAGGTATTTTTGAAGAAAAAAATTATTCAAAAAAATCGATTCTGTTTGTTTTCACGAAACTCTATTTCTAATTATCTTCAGGGTATCGAAAAAAGGCGTCTGTGAAGATATTAGCTTTGAATATTAATATTTAGAGGTCGCTCAGCGATTACTTTCATTTCCGCTGTTGATAGCAGGAAAAAATTTTCTTTTTTCAATAAAGAAATTTTTCTTCACGAACCAATTGACGGATTCCATTGTGTGATACATTTTCGTGTAGGGAACTAGATGCTCTACGAAAATGTCTCACACGATATTTCGATAAAACCGCTCGTTCCAAAGTTATTCGAACTTTTTCTTCAAAAATACCTCTATATTAATATATAATGTATACAGTGGAACTTCCCTACAGCGAACGTCTCTACAACGAATTTCTCTGTAAAACGAATTTCGTATCTGTCATTGCACCTTGAAACCAAATAGCCTGTTAAAAACACCCTCTAAAACGAAGTGAATTCTCTCTATAACGAATTATTCCAAGAAAATCACTCTCTAAATGCGTATTGTTAAGAAGATTTTTCCCAGAGTATACTTAGGGATGGTTTTTTCCGTAATTCTGTCGGACGTAGGTAAGGAATCCCGATCATAAACTAAACCATTACGACGGACGGAGAGTTCCTTCTGAAATAGGAGGCTATACAGATTGTTCAGTTTTCAGTTTTTCTCTGATCGTAAATGTAAAAAGTAGTGCGAAAATGTCTAGAAGGAAGTGCTTAAGTAAATTATGTATAATGTATTCAAATAAAAAAAAATGCAAGTGAACGTTCCTTTTTTGACACTTGACACAATAAAAAAAATTTCTGCATAACGAAATTTCTGTATAACAAAATTTTTTTGCGGATTTAGCGAAGTTCCAGTGTATATATATATATATATATATATATATATTCTTATGAAAAAGAGAGCTAAAATAATACAATAAATGTTGAAACAAAAAGTATCTAACTGAGGTAAAAGAAGAACATTCTTCGTATGATACTATAGAATCATACGATACTATCATCACTATTATCATACGATACTATACAAAAATAACAGGAACAGACATCAACTTTCTGTTCCTTGCCTGGGAGATATGTTCCGTCTGACTTTACGTGATTATCATTGTTTGTATGAATACCGTTTGACAAAGAGAACCACATAGTACCTACCCTGAGGATGTTTATATAACAAACGAAACGTCGGCTTTGTACACAAGTGGTTTTTCTTGTTTGAGGCCTTCAAACCTATCCAAACTAATTCATCAATAAATGTGAATGTCCGTTGATGAAACTTTCACTATAATGTAGAAAATATATTTTGGGAGGTTTTCATGTAGGGTTCACATTCCTATGTCACGAAGAAATGAGAAAAAATATTGAGCTTTCTTGAAAAAGTCGTTTTTATCAGGCTTCCACGGCCGACGCTGTGTAAACTATAAGTGATAGAAAAACATAGTCAAAGACAATTTTGTAGTGTTCGAAAAATTCTATATGAAAGACCGCGAAGGCATATGTCTAAATGCTGAGGACAACCACCGATGACCATTTTTCACATTTTCAAATCAATTCAAAATAATGTTCAATTCGAAGAGGACTCCTGACTGGCATGGAATGAATTCTTATGAAAATGAAAGTGATTGTTATCTGCGACATTTATTCTTGATGAAAAATGCCCCTTACCGTATAGTTTTCTAATGGATACCTTAAAAGTTACAGCAGGTTGAACGAATGCAAATTCATGCAAGAAATTGTTGAATCTAATTGAGATCGCTTTGTCACGTAGTCAAGTGCATGTCGCTGCTTCGATACGAGTTATTAATGTGTGGTTGTGGACCTATCAGTACTGTTTTGAAGAGGCAGACTAGGTTCTCTTGATATTTTGTTTCTCGAGAACGGTTCATCTTATTGACAATGAACAAGAGTACCCTTTCCTGAGCTTAATATTCAAGGTATTCAAATCATACTCGCACGTATGATAAGGTATCCCTTATCATTCAGGAATAACGTAAGCTTCAAATGTACAAGCTAGTCCATCCCTGGTTCACTAAAAATGCTAATTTTAAAGGTCAGTATTTCAAGAGGTCCTTACTACTCACTGTTCATCATATCAATTTTAATTCAATCATATTGCGAATTTAAAATTCATTTCAGTGAAATGCATTTCCAGTGGCGTCATTAAGGAGGCCGCATTTCTGTAGGGAGGACCACTAGGAATAAAAAATGATGGAATTTTGTTTTGTTTGAATCTTATTTCTTGACTTTATTTTAATCCGAGAGATTTCTCACACTTTCCTGGACGCCCTGTATATGTCGAATGATCTGATAATACTACTAACAACCGTGGATAGAGAAAAACTTATGACTAAAATTATATTGGTTATAGAAGGAAAGTAGTCGTCCATGATTGGCTGGGATTTCAGGTGATTCAGGATGGAAACTGAATAATAATTCAAGAGAGGTTCCGTGTTAGAAGAGCGAGCAAGACCATTAGAGAAAGTGGCTAAATGTGTTAGACTCCTCGGGTTATTATTACAACAATGAGCTTGCAAATAAAGACGTAAACAGTTCTCCCAAGTGTCTGTGTAACTGTGTACCCAATCTATTGTTCAGATACCACATGTTTCAGGATACATTTCACAGTCGTTCTCCTATACTTGACATCTCAAAATGGAAAAGAATCCATAAATTGGTAGATCCGATTAGCTCTTTCAATAAATTCACGAAGGCGAGACAGAAATTGACCTAAATAAGAGGCAAACCACTTTCAAGGTGAGATTCACAAAACTTTGAATGCCTGATCACGTACTGTACCATTCAGAAAACAATAGTTTAGAACAAATTTTTAGGTTTACGATAACTACATTTCCTAGTACTGAATTCTGAATGCCCATGAAAAATAGGTACGTCAATTTTGCTCATTTAAACTTTTTTCTACGACCAATATTAACTGAAATAGCTATTGAGTATAATAAAAACAATCATCCTGTATACGTACACTATATTATGCTACTTTCCATTAGAGGCTCCAACTTGCAGATTTTGTGCATCAGATGAACATGAGAACAGAAAATCAAAAAATCTCAATATGAAAAATTAAATCAAAAAATAATTACAATTATTATCAATATCAAAAAATCTAAAACTCCCATGATGAAGAAAACTTGAAAACATATCAAGTTATCAAATGATTCGAGCTAAGCTAACTTCCTGAACAAAATTCCTTATTGCCCCGATTCGGGTACCTAATCTAACGATTCTCTTCCAAATGTAAATCGTAGGTCGTCGTAGGCCGATTGTACTCTCTTAAACCATCTCGTAAAGGCACGCAACGGAGCGTTAGAACACTTCGTTACGATAGATCGTAAATTTATTTCTTGCCCAAATTTTTATTTCAACCTCTCGTCATATCTCGGGAAATATTCTTGAGGAAACTATGCTTTGAAGCTGTCCACCAGAAACGGTTACGGCATCTTGGCTCCTGGTTCCTAAAGCCTGAACAAGTAATGGATGTGGCCCCCAGAAAGGTGGTGAAGTTCATTGAGACTTTGCTGCCCGACTGGTAAACAGCGCGGGGATGCACAATAGATCTTAAGGTCAAGGTGCTCGCAAGGTCGGTTTTGATCTGTCGCCCCTCCTCTAATCTAATCTAATCTAATGCTTTGAAAAGCATTTTTTATAAGGATTGATAACAGTCCTATTTATTTAAATTCTAATTCATTCCATACCAGTTAAAAGGTCCCTTCAAATTTAACATTGATTTGGATTGAATTGAAAATGTTAAAATTGGTTATCGAAGGTTATCCCCGATGAGAGTTAGACATATGTAGTCGCGGACTTTTATGTATAAATTTTCTTACACTACAAAAATGTCCCTTTCGAGTTCCACTATCTCTTGTAGTTCATCCAGCGTCGTCCGTAAAAGCCATAAATAAAATGGTTCATATAACAACTTGTTCATGAAAATTCTATATTTGCCCCATTTCTTCGTTGAGTATATTAGAATGAATTCCACAATCAAACCGGACATTTGCTTCCCGATTTCTGTGAAGACAAATAAACAAACTAACGAAAACATGATATATACTCCGAAAGCATTATTGTTCTTCAGGGGTATAGTATTCTTCATTGAATATTGTTAAAGATGTCCAGTAACGGGATGAAACCAAATTTTTGGGAGGGCGGAAGCATCGAAAATTTTCCAACCGTGCATTGAAGGAATAGAAAACTGAAGGTTATCTAATGGTATTTATAATTTAATATAACATATAATATTTGTTTTGGCCAAAAAGGTTCAATTATGATTAATCCCATCAATGTTGTGAGTAATTAACTTTTCTTCATCTTTTCAACATTTAGTTGCATGTTTCCCAATTCAATAGAATGTGTTTTTTTTCTGTAAAAAGTATCTCGAATTATAATGCTTGAAACTTTGAGACACCTCTCGTTCTATTTCATAGCTTTGAAGCATTTCTTTATGAATTTCGTTCCTTTCCCTGGGCCCCAGCAACTCATCACCTGAGCTTGCTCTCGTATGTGATCGAAATAGCGAAACAGAAGTTACCTGTGCAAATTATTCCTATTCTACGCCAAAACTGATTCAGACTTCAATAACATGGAACTAATCAGAAGATAGAATATGCTTAAAAGAGTTAATCTTTCGATACCTTTTGACTTCGAGGTCAAGAGTCTATGATCATACTCCTAATCGGGTTGGCAGCCAGATTCAAAACAATCTATCGGATTCGAGTGACACCTCTTCGTGAAGATTTTGCAATTCTTTTCATACTAACCAATTTCTATTTAGGGTCAAAAAAATAACCTGTCAAAGCATTTTCTGGAGCATACTCAGAAAAATTTGAGGATTGAATGGCCCATCCAGTACAATTTTTCATATATATTTCAAACGGAAAAACAAAGATGATTCTTTCTGAGAAATAATAAACTATTGTTTCTATAAGAAAAAACACAACTCTATGTAATTGCTCGGCAAGGAAACCTCTTGGCAAAAAACATAGTCTGCTGCTGGACTGCTATGAAAAAAGAGTCTTTATTAGGTTTTAAATTCATTCTAGCACTAACAGAATTGGTGATAGTGACCAAAGTTGAAATCGCGCAAATTTCAATTTTGGCCTTCAACTCGAAAAAAAAGAACTTAGAAGAATGCAGTTGATGGCATTATCAGTTTCTCTGAAAAAGATGATCGTAAAATGCCATTCATTTTTCTCTATTCCGTTGGGTTAAAAAGTTGTCGTTCATGTATCACCAATTTTGCCCAACCTGCTTTCAGTGCAGATACAGGACAGTTTGGAGATTCTAAATTAGTGTTCTAAACATGTCTATACTATATATTGAAAGATAAAGGATGTTTAATGCATTTGATAAACATTTCTCATCCAACATAACTTTTTAACGCCTTGATAGATTTTCATGAAAATCTTAAGAAAGATTTATAGAAGATGATTCACAGATCCTTGAAATGAAAAATAGATGTTTCCGATAATAAATGAAATAGGAATATGATGTGTGCTATTATTGAAATAGGCTTGTTTGAAAGGTTAGTTAGTTTCTGTTCGTCATTCATTTTCTCTATTCCTTTCGGTTAAAACTTTGTCGTTCAGGTATCAACAATTTCGGCAACCCTGTACTTCAAGTCAAATTGTTATTACAGCTTTCATTTAGTTGGTTTCAGATTGATGAACTCAATATCTGTAATTACAAAACTCGCGGCTAATGAATTAAAAAACCTCCAAATCTCGTGATTGTAGAACAGCATCAATAAAAATCGGTTGTTTTCTAATAGCTGTATAACCGTTTGTGCCTCCTCAAATCAGTTGATCCTATAATTCACGGAAATGAAACATCCGATTCAACGTTTAGGGATTAAAATAACAAGAATAATATTACATGAAATTATATTTTTTTTATATAACGCCTTAAATTTCATATTTTATTGTGCGATTTTCCATAATCATCAGATCTGAAATGAAGATCTTTCAACATCATATTCATTTTGTGAAACTAGAATTCTGAACGTTGAAAAATGGATTGTTACAATAATCTGCACTTTTTTAGAGGATTTATGTAGGATGATTTTCATTTTAAACATGAGATGCCATTCTGGTGAGCACTTCGGAGAATTAAATAACCGAAGCGACACCTAGTGCCACATGGGATGGAGTTCGGACTGCCATCACTAGGTGTCACTTAGGTTATTTAATTCTCCGAAGTGCTCACCAGAATGGTTTATACTTTCGTGACTTCACAGTGTTCGTTGTCGAGTTGGAGAATTATGTTGCACTGATGAGGGGTAACAACCCTGAAACCGGTATGCATCTATTCTCTTCTCGACGACGACGCTATTTCCTGTGGTTTACTTTCAGCATGGATCTCCGCTAGTCCACGATCGCAGTTAGGAAATTAATTTTTCCCCGAATTGTGACCGTTTTCTTCTTCTATATATATATATATATATATATATATATATATATATATATATAAAATATATATATATATATATATATATATATATATATATATATATGTATATATATATACATATATATATATATATATATATATATAATTATGTAATACACCCCCTGTATTCTGATATATTCCATACATTGTATTCTCATCAGCTTCTGAATATGACCATGTAGACTATAGCTGACTAAGCACACGTGTCTCTTATCTCATTGTTGAATGCATCGTAATACCGAAGGTATAAATTAATGCGATATGAAAATATCTCTCAAGAATAATTTGTCAGTGAAGAATAATCAGTCAGTTAAGAATTATCAGTCATTCAAGAATAATCTGTCTCTTAATTGTATCATTGCTGTATCATCTCATTGTTCCTAAATAAAACTGTTTTTAAAAACGGTGTCTTCAACCCAAAATACATAATTGGCGACGAGGATGGGATTGTGCCGGTCTTCTTAAAAAGTGAACCAGAACCAATTGGCGACTTCAGAAGGCTGCAGTTTCAACTGCTAAGGTGCAACCGAACGTGAGGAAGAAGACGACGGAGAGTCCGATCGACAGGTTAGCAACTGCGACGACATCCACCAGAGAACAAAGGTGAGTGAGCAATTATCCTGACAATTTTCCTGACATTATTCTTCCCAGTTTTTAATTGACCTGGCCCGAAGTCAATCACTCTTTTCCCCAAGTTTTGTGTGTAAAACTTGTACAGTTTTTTAAAGTTTTTCTGATATAAAAACTAAGTATTTTACTCAAATATTGTTGTATAATTGATAATTAATCTAAATATTTCAAAATAGGTGAAATAGATTCAGAAATATCAATCGCATTAAACGAATTGATAAATTGCATATCTGAATTAAAAATAGAAGACTCAATCATGGCAGATTTAACTTTTCCTAAAGAATTTGGAAATCTCCTACCGAAATTTGACGGAGATAGAACGAAATTAAATTCATTTTTAGCTGCATGTGACGATTATATCTTACAATTTCAGAATGCTGAAGCAATCGTCAAAACTTATTGTCTTAATCTCATAAAAAGTAAATTTATTGGGAATGCGGAAGCAGAATTCCACACATCCAATGTTCCAAATACATGGATCAGTATAAGAAATTTCCTCATAAATAAATTTGGTGATCATGCAAACCTCGACGTACTTAAAAATCAATTGCAATTTCTCAGGAAGAATCCCAAAGAAGATATTTTAAATTTCATTGAAGAAATAAAAGCTCTGAAAATCAGAATTAATTATAGAATAGACGCAGATGTTATGAATGCGCAAATGAAAATCCTACATAAAGATTTGACTAACGACTTAGCGAAAAATGTATTAATAAGTAACAGTCCCTTTGAATTACAGACAACTCTAATTACAACACCTGATCTAACTTTCGACCAAGCCATTCAAATTGTTGAGAATTACGTTTCTCAAAAATCGCAAATAGAAATGATGCGTACGTGGAGAAATCCGCCCACCAATAATTATAATTTTAATAGATCGAAAACTAATCCCCCATCTAGAAATTCAAATAATGTTTCCCAGTATCAAAATAATCATTTCAGAACACCTAACTATTCCTATGATCCAAGACCAAATTTTAATCAACAATTCCCTTCGCAACCAATCCAATTTGAACAAAGAAATGTTAACCCTCACTTTCCTACCGCAAGACAAATGTTTAGTCCCACAATTAAATCAAATACAACCAATGTTTTCAAACCAAATCCAAATCAGAGAATTATTACCCCTCCAGAAAAAATGTCTGTTCAAACTAGAAATTATTCTAAAAAAAGAAATGAGTATTCAACTCAATATAATCCAAATCCCCAAAGAAATTTTTATAATTATCGAAGTACGAATTATCAAAATAATCCAAACAATGCCTTCATTGTTGAGGAACTAACGAATGTTAATTCAAATAAACCAAGTCGAAATTTTCCAAAAGCAGGCCCAAGCAACGAATTGACCTGAATCATGCCTTAGATAATAAAAATCAGTTACCTTATATCCAATTTCGAAACCCTCATTGTAAATTATTAATTGATAGTGGTTGTTCAGTTTGCTTAATCGATCCTAAATTTGCTTATAATAATATCTATGATAATATTTTTCAAGAAGAAACAACGTTAACTGCATGCATGAAGCAGGATACTTCAAATGAAAAAGTATTACTTCCTTTATTTTCAGAATTTCGTATGAATGATAGTCACCCTTTTGTACTTTATAAATTTCATAATAATTACGATGGCATTATAGGAGCCGATTTTCTTAATAAATACGGTTTGACATTCGATTTTAAAAACCAAGTATTGATGAATAAATATTGTAGAATTCCATTCAAATATGGAAAAACTTCGATTGAAAATAATTGTTTAATTCAGAAAGTATCACAACTTGAACGGGAAAAACATGAGCTTTTCAAAAACTTTGCAAATAATTTGCAGGAAATTGATAAAATCGATAAAGCAAATGAAGATTTGAAAACTGAAAATGAACAATTGAAATCTAAACTTTTTATGATCGAGATATCTAATAAAGAACTTGAAAAAATGATTGAATTGAACTCTAAAGCAAGTTATGAAATGGAAAAAGAAATTTCAAATTTGAAAAAATCAATAAACGTAATGAATAAGGAAAAACAAAGTCTACAAAAATCTTACGCTAGATTGAATAAAGTAGATAGGAAATATAAGCAGCTTAAATCAGAATTCGATGAGTTGAATATCAACATGAATAAAATTAGAGCGGAAAATGACGCTTTACTGGAAAATAATGAACAAATAAGTTCAAAATATGAACGTGTTATTGAAGAAAATGGTAATCTTATATCCAAACTAGGAGAATTTAAAAATGAAATTAAGTATAACAAAGGCTTGATGAATAATGCCAATGCATTGCGTAGAATTAGATTAGAATCAACCAATGATTTTTTATGTAATGAAACCAATGATAATAATATTGAGTTTAATGGTGGTATTAAGACTGAAAAAGTTTCATCAGTCAATGGAGAAAATAATTTTAATAATAATTTTTATGGTTTCAATGAATATTCAATAGATAATCGTGATGAAGACGAATCTGAAGAATTTAATCAAAGTACTAATTTTTTAGTTGATCCAAGAAACGAAATGAATTATAGATATTTTACTAAGGACGAACCTGGATTCATAATAATTCATATCATATCCCAAGGTAACGCTCATTCTGATAAGCCAGATGCACCTAGAAGTTCGATCGCAGAAAAAGTGCGATTCATCAAATTCCTTTCACACTGTAAAAATGACCTGCCTCATTTGTACGGGAGGTTACTCAAGAATTATACGAAACACGATTTTCATAAATTCTATCACAGACCGAAATATAAAGCGATTTTCTACATTTTATGCTATAGGGATCAACTTCTGGTTATAGAAGCTGAATACCGAACAGAGTATTTTTCAACTTTATTTAACATACATTAAATTTAGCTTCACTATATCATGAATGATACAAAATGAAAGCATTTTAATATTATGTAATTATGTATTGACGTACCATTTCAGCTTTTAACTATATTTATTTTATTCTTCCCAGTTTCGGGATCAGTTTAATGAAATTTAATTCGATATGAATTTCCTCACAATTTTACAAGTATCAGAAAAAAATCAATTACGATTTTAACCCTTAGGATTTTTAGTTTATCACACAGATCTTAATTATTTGCTATGACGATGACATCTTATTTTTATTTTATCCTTAAATACTTGAATTTCTAAAACTTTCTTGATGTGAAAAAGTATAGGCACCGCGCCGAGGATTACTACAAATATCAAATTACATTTTCAAATCGTTTTGCCAAATTTGACATTGCCTAGCCAAATTATCACATGATGAAATTGATTACGAGTTTAGCATATTTGAAAATAACGAGATGAACCCCATAGAGGATGATCTTATATCAATTATAAATAATGTAACAAATGTTTTCAAGAACTAGATGAATGCCTAGAATTATTAGATCCAAGTAATAATAGAAAATATAATGGAATTGATGATATTTTGTGTGCTGAATTTAATAAAGATTTTTTTTGAATAATTTGAAAAATAGATATTCAGGTAGATTGAACGAAAAACATTCCGAAGAAACAAGGATTTTCCTTCCTTTTAAATACAAACCCTAATTACATTAAAAACCCTGTTGTCAAAAAGTTAGATTCAGTTTACAAAACTATTAATGCTCGCGAGATAGATACGCATAGAATTCAAGACATGCCAAATAGACACATTTATCATAAAATTATAACTCCCTTGGAAAACAATATACTCCCTATTTTACTCGGAAAAGCTTATATAAAAAAGAAGAATATACAACTGATTTATCATATTGATTTGGAACAAGTAGAGGATCTTATTTTGAAATATCAGAAAGAAATTGATAATTTGAAAAATAAACAATTATTGGGATTTACACAAACGCCGCATTATGAATATTTACAACATTCGAATACGATTAATATTAAAACTTTAGAAGAACTTGTAAATGGAAAAATAAGAGTTAAAAGAGGACTTATTAATATTGGAGGTAAAATTTCGAAGATTCTATTTGGAACATTAGATTCAGATGATGAAGAACTTTATAAAAATTATTTTGAAAGTATAGCAAGAAACGAGGACACACTTATGAGAAATCAAAAGCAGATGGCTACAGTAATTAATGATTTGAAAAATAAGTATATTGATAAATTTCGACAATTCGCAGATAATTTTAAATTACTACAAACAATACCGCAATTGAGACATATTGAACACATGCATCTTCTTACATTTGAAATTAAGGATATTAAAAGTATATTAGATGAAATTCAAACAGCAGTGAGCTTTGCAAGACTTCATATCCTACATGAATCTATTTTACCATATACAAAATTCGCAGAACTAATTAAAAATGACACAATCATTCCAATGCACCATTTAAAGGATTATAATCAATTATGTCATACAAAAGTTATGTTTAAAGAGAAAGTTCTATTATTTCTTATATGAATTCCTACCGTTTATGAAGAAAATTTTAATCTTTACAAGTTTTACTATATCCCTCAGAAAAACTTTACCCTTCCTTATACCAATCCTTATATGCTCACTCAAAAAGAAGAATTAAAATGGTCAACCGATGAATGTCATGCTGTCGAAGAAGACTACCTTTGTGATCAAGACTCCCTTACAAAACCTCCTGAATGTATGAAGACGGTATTGAAGACACACTCAGAAAATTGTCCCAGAAAAGAAATTATACCCATATCAAATTTGAAAACTTTAGAAGATGGAAGCATCCTTTCGATTAATAATATAGAAATTCAAGAAAAATGTCCTCAGCAAACTAAATACTACTTTACTTCACCGATGGCTATAATCCAATCGAAATGCATCATAAGCAATTTCCAAAAAGAAATACTTCCAATTTCTATCAATAATGAAGAAAAATACATTATTCTACCCAAGACGGCGATAATCCCACAAAATCAATCCCAAGAAGAGGAGAAAGAAGAATTTCGAGAAGAAGATATCCCGGACGTCCAGTTAGAAGATATACGAATATGGAAACCTCATCCAGCATCAACGTTTATGATTATTATAGGAATATTTATGTTTTTGTCTATTTTATACTTGTTATTTAAATATTTTAAAATACGTAAAGCTACACCTTATCAAGGTGATACCTTTATCCAAAGGGGGGAGGAATTATGTAATACACCCCCTGTATTCTGATATATTCCATACATTGTATTCTCATTAGCTTCTGAATATGACCATGTTGACTATAGCTGACTAAGCACACGTGTCTCTTATCTCATTGTTGAATGCATCGTAATACCGAAGGTATAAATTAATGCGATATGAAAATATCTCTCAAGAATAATTTGTCAGTGAAGAATAATCAGTCAGTTAAGAATTATCAGTCATTCAAGAATAATCTGTCTCTTAATTGTATCATTGCTGTATCATCTCATTGTTCCTAAATAAAACTGTTTTTAAAAACGGTGTCTTCAACCCAAAATACATAATTACATATATGGAAAACATATTAACAGAAAATGGATACAGACAGATTACCTCAGTTAGAAAGAGAAGAAAATGAAAACAATTTGAATGACAAAATTTACGTTACACTACCTCAAGCAGATTCTTCAACAGAAAAACTAAAGGATATTTTACCCAAAGAAAATATAAAGATAGCTATAAAAAATGTTAAACCGCTTAAGAAGTTGTATAGTAAATTAAAACATAAAACACCAATATTGAGGAACAGTGATGTTGTCTACAAAATTCCATGCTCTCATTGTGAATTGAAATATATAGGAGAGACATCAACAACACTACAACAACGAATCAACCTGCACAAGAGTAATATTAGATTGGAAAAAGATCATTGTGCTTTAGCGAAACACTCTATAGAAACTGGACATATACCATCATTTGAGGAAGTTGAAGTGTTGGACTGTGAAACAAACATCAGGAAAAGAACATTATTAGAAATGATCAGAATTACACAAAATGATGATAGTATTAATTCAAAAAAAGACGTTGATTCCTTGAGTTCTGTCTATGCCCTACCGATTGATATTGACAAAAATTTAAAACATAATACCCGTGTTAACCCTTAAAATGAGAATACCATCACTTGAAAAAAGTTTAGATAGAATTTTATTTTCGTTATTCATAAATTTTGTTCAAACTCAAACTACTGAAAATGCAAAGGATACATATTTCTATATTTTACTGAATGCCAAAATATTTGTCGTCTATAACTAATTACTTTCATCATTTTCATTAAATTTAAAGAACTAATGGTCTCTGATGCATCTGATGATTAGAACTTCAAATATCGATCTTGAATTTCATCTCACTTTCGTATGTTTTATATATATGTATATGTATATACAGGGTGTTTCACGAATAATTGTACAGGCTTTCAGGGTAGATGCAGGACATTTTGATGATTCTGAATCAGTGTTAGAAATATGTTCCAAAAATATTCGTTTAAGAGATACATGATGTTTTATGTATTTTCACAGAATTTTCTATAGGCATAACTCTTGAACGCCTGCATCGATCTACATGAAATTATCAGGAAATGTGTATGGGCCAATGGCAAATATTTACACATAATGGCTTCCTGATAGCGCAGGCCCGGACTGAGAAAATGATTTTCTTTATTCCACATCTTATAAAACACCCTGTACATCAAATTTTTGAAAAGCAAAATCATCTTCAGATTCTACAATGAATACTCCTTCAAACAAGCCTATCAGGATCAATGGCACACTTCGGATCATCATATTATGAGCTATTGATTATTTGTAATTTTCAATTTATAGTAAACACGGACCTGTAAATCTCCGAATAATGAATTGATTCATAATTAAATCGATTGAAAGCCTTAGTAACATTACATGGATTTGGGGGACATACTCATCTTCGAAATATTATACTTCGAAAATTCTTTCTTCGAATAAGTGAAACACCGATGCATGGCAACAACATCAAATATTTCTAAAAAAAACTAAAGTTAATCGAAAACTTGATTTAACATTTAACATTCAATTGTACTATCATGAAATGTACTTAAAAAAAAAATGTGAAATGTATCTTATGAACATGTTGTGTTGAACTGAAAAAGATGGACAATAAATAAGAAAAAAATTATAACTTGTTTTCGAAAATACCCCCTCTTTCTTCTAAATATTTTCTAGCTCGTGTTATCAAATGAGCTACAGCTTTTTTCAGAATTTCTGGTCTGTTTCGTATAGCTTCACATGCAGCTTGAATACGATTAATCAAATGTTCCTTGTATATGAAGTAGATGCCACTTTTCACGGTGCAGAACTCGCCAGACCTGACAATGTGGCAAACCTAAAACCAAACCAAGACGCCTAGTGCTGGTTGAGGGATTTTCTCGGACAGCTTCTATTATCTCTTCATGGTTTAGCATCGAATTGGCTCTTTCTCGTTTACTTACTGACGGAAAGTGTCCAGTTTCACGAAGTGACCGATTAACATGTTCGAATACCGACCGACTAACATTGTCACCTTAGGCAGAAATCTTCAAGAAACATTTACACATGCTGGCAAGATTTTAGACTGTGTGGAATGTTGGTGTGCTAGTAATCAACTTCTTTTAAATGTGACCAAAACAGAATGTATAACATTTCATACTGAAAGGATGTTTCTTAATCTTCCAAGTACTGTCAACATTAGAGAAAATGTAGTCCATACAACCAACACTGTCAACTTTCTGGGAATTCATCTTGACAATAATTTAAAATGGCATAATCATATTCAAAATCTCAGCAAGAAATTGTATAGGGTCATTTACACTTTGAATGTACTCAGATATCATGTAGACAGAGATACAATGAGGGTATTATACTATTCAAACTTTCAATCGCTAATTGCATATGGCATTGTAATATGGGGAAACAGTAACCATGTAAATAGTCTCTTTAAAATCCAGAAGCTAGCCATCAGAATCATGTATAAGATGAAATTTCGTGAGTCTTGCAGAACTGTCTTTAAGAAAAATAATTTTTTAACAATAACTGGCCTATATGTTTATAAGTGTACTCTATTCATAAAAACCCATCCAGAATTTTTCACTGAACATCTTAATGTGAATAATACAAGACGAAAAGACCCATATTTGTATCCTAGGGTTTCCTTGAGTCTAGCACAAAATAATGCTAAATATATGTGTTTGAAATTATTCAACCAATTGCCAGAATACTTACGAAATATTCAAGGGGAATCTGAATTCAGGCGAAAATTACATGATTTCATATTGAACATTGAACCTTACACTGTACATGAATATTTTGCTGCATGTAAAAACTTAAGATTTTGTTAATACCTACCTACCTGTTCTGTAACTGACCTCATTTCTATTTATTGTATATTCAACATGTATGTGATAATTTTGAAATGCAAATAAAGTATTAGTATTAGTATTAGTATTAGAATATTTGGTGGTTAGAAATTCGACGATCCGGCTATATAGCTTTCGATATTCCCTAGCAGCTTCACGACCATTGCACATACAAAATCCATAAACTATCAACATATCAGTATATTCGGCATTCGTGAATGATGGCAGTTCGATAAATCTCGTATTGAAAATTTATGAAAACACAACAATCTACCACTTTTCTATTTCAACAATTACCTGACAATGATCTGAAACGTCAAAATTTTTATCAGGAGCCCCTTAGATTTTGAAATGGGTTGAATTCAGAATGAACGAATTTCTGTGATCTTCCACATAGCATTGAAAATAAATGATATCTGAAGCTATAGATCGATTCAAGCTGCATGTGACCTCTCACATGGTAAAATAATAATGGTACCAGATAGAAAGGCTAATGAAAGCTGTCAAAAAGAAATAGGAACTTTTCGAGAACAAATCACGTACGAAAATTGATAGAGGAAGGGGTGTGAAAGAATTTCTTTCCGAGAGTAAATAAGATGTCTGAATTTATTTCGTTTTGTGTGTGTGTTTGTGTCTGATTTCAGTCAGTTATTAATTTTTTCAAATAATATTTATTTTTTTCCTTTGGTATACTCACGCCCCCTAGGGGGGTGCACCCCACAGGCTGAGAAACGCTGCCTTAAGTCATGATACTGAGAAATTAAATTCATTCGATATGAATTAACACATTATTCGGAGATTTACTGGTCCGTGTTTACTATAAATTGAAAATTCCAAATATTCAATGGCTCATAATATGATGATGCGAAGTGTACCATTGATCCTGATAGGCTTGTTTGAAAGAATATTTATTGTAGAATCTGAAGATAATTTTGCTTTTCAGAAATTTGATGTACAGGGTGTTTTATAAGATGTGGAATGAAAAAAATCATTTTCTCAGTCCGGGCCTGCGCTATCAGGAAGCCATTATGTGTAAATATTTGCCATTGGCCCATACACATTTCCTGAAATTTTCATGAAGATCCATGCAGGCGTTCAAGAGTTATGCCTATAGAAAATTTCTGTGAAAATACATAAAACATCCTGTATCTCTTAAACGAATATTGTTAGAACATATTTCTAACACTGATTCAGAATCACCAAAATGTCCTGCATCTACCCTGAAAGTCTGTACAATCATTCGTGAAACACCCTGTATAATAACTTTCCTTGCTGATTCATACTGATTGTAGTGTCTCCTGATGAAGGCTTAAATAAAGCTGAAAGCTTGAGTTTAAAGAAAAAAGAGATTTCTCAATCGACTGCAGTCCCAAATAATACATTTTTACTATAAATAGAAACAGTCAATTATCCTTTTATTATATATATATATATATATATTTTTTTTTTTTCATCCTTGAGGGTTATGTCCATTAGATTTTTTTTCATGTATATATATATTTATTTATTTATTTATTTATTTATTTATTAACGGGATAAACCCAATTTTACAAATGATAAATAATAATACATTTTAACAATTAATGTACAATACATCCTAATAACCATTGAAATATAATCCAAAATTTAACAGATCATAACAAATATCTATTGACATAACGCACAACGGAGGGGTAACTGAGGTAAAATAAGTCAATGCCTGTTCTACTGGCAGTATTTACATGTTGCGAGATTCTTGGAATTGGCGAAGCCCTGGTATAATTGTACCTGTAGGTCCTGAGACATAGCAACATGGTACCTCTAACATTCCTAGATGGAGCGTGAAAGCTGAAAAGAGACAGAAGATCGGAAGAGGACAAAAGCCCCCCAACCAATCTAGCGAACAACAATATATCAGCTCTAATTCTACGAGTCCGCAAGGCAGGAAGGCGCAGAACCGATCTCATATGAGTTGCGGAAAAGTTTAGTCTTGGGATTCCCATTCTGCAAGACACAGAGAGAAAAAACCTATTTTGCACTCGTTCTAGCCTGTCACAGTCTTCATGAGTATATGGAGACCATACACAAGAGGCATACTCAAGATGCGGCCTTACCAGACTGACATAAAGATGTTTCAAGGTATTGACATCCCTAAACTCATACGAATGCCGCAAAATGAACCCCAGCATCCGGAGACCCTTATTGATTATATGGTCAAAGTGCTCCCTGAAACTCATCCTACTATCGTAAAATACACCCAGGTCTTTAACAGAGTTCACAGTTTGTATCGCTTCGTTATTCAGACAGTAGTGTGATACAAAGTTTCGATCCCGCCTATCAACACTCATATGTTTGCACTTACCGAGGTTAATGATGACTCTGTTATCTTTACACCATTGCTCCAATCGATCCAGATCAGACTGGAGATTCAACATATCAGTTGGAGTATTAACCATTAAATAAATTTTGAGGTCGTCGGCAAACAGAAGAAATAGTGCAAATCTGAAGCAAGTGGAGATGTCATTAATGTAAATCAGAAACAACAGAGGGCCCAAATGACTACCCTGAGGTACACCTGAATCTACAATGTATAATGGGGAGAAGGAATCATGAACTTTGACCGACTGAGTACGGTGGGTGAAATAAGAAATAAACCACTTCTTTAATATTCCAGTTATTCCAAAGGACGACAGTTTCTCGCTCAAAATGGAATGATCCACCTTATCAAAGGCCTTAGAAAAGTCGGTGTATACAACATCAACCTTACCTCCTACTTCCAAACAATCGAAGACATACTGGACGAAAACTAATAGATTTGAGTCGACACTTTTACCCTTAGTGAAGCCATGTTGTTGCTCGATCAATCTAGACGATATATCTGATTGTATGCGATCCAATATTAATGTCTCCAGGATTTTAGGAATGGCGCTTATGATGCTTATAGGTCTATAATCGGCGATGTCATGCCTATTTCCAGACTTGAACAAAGGCTTCACCGTACTACACTTCCACCTGGTAGGAAAAACACCAGTTGACAGGGACCTGTTAAACAGTAGCTTAAGTGGAAGCGCCATTGAAGAACAACAGTTCTTCAAAAAGAATGCCGGTAGGGAATCAGGTCCCGGACCCTTTCCAATATCAAGGTTTTCCAACTTCTTGACAACCTCGTCAAGAGAAAAAGATAAGCTGTCGTCCCCGAAGTGATCAGAGTAGGCTGAATCATCAGAAAGAGTAGGACCCGAAACATAGGTAGATCGAAAATGTTCAGAAAAGAGGGCTGCTATATCCATGTCATCTTCAGCACATCTTCCATGCAGGTGCATACTTGTCGGTAAATCATTGTCTTTTCTTTTAGAATTAGTGAAATTCCAAAATGCTCTTATATTATCCTTTATTGAATTCTCTACATTATCAATGTAAGTAGAATAACATGACTCCGCCATCCTAGTGCAAGCCGAGCGAATCTCAGAAAATGAAAGATAATCTTCCCAGCGTTTATATCTCTTATATTTACGGTGAATTTCTTTCTTCTTGAAAACGAGATTTTTAAGCTCGGGAGTATACCAAGGAGGAAAAGTGGACTTTTTAATGAAAATTTTTGGGACAAATCTATCTATAGCACTGAAAACAACATCATAAAACACACCAACCATATCATCTATCCCATCAGCACTGTCATGGAATAGAGCTTCCCAATTGAGTTCTGAGAAGTGTTCATTCAATGCTTCATAATTAGCTTTCTTAAAATTGTAAGAAGTTCTACCCACATCTGGAGAATGTACAATGCTGACCGGAATATTGGCGGAGAGGGCGGGGTGGTAAGCATCCAACCTAGAGAGAACATCAACGGCCGGCTCGACTGAGACATATCGATTCCCAGAGAACACAAGATCTAACAAACCGCCATACAAGTTTCTTACTGAATTAATTTGAAACAGATCGCCAAAAGCAAGGGTATCGCCGAGAATTCGAGCACATGAATCAGTACACCCGCTCAAAGTCGCATCATGCCAATCAATCCCTCCCAAGTTATAATCGCCTGCTATGAAAACAGTATCTGGTTTAATAGTATCCACCACATGCTCCAAATTCATACAATGGCTTTCATAGTGCTGAACTCTATCAGAAGCGCATGAGTTAGGAGGTATATAAACAGTTCCCAACAATACATTCGTATCACACTTAAGTAAAACAAAAATATCCTCAACATTGTTACGCATAGTTGAAACCAAAGTTGATGAAAACTTCCTCTTTACCGCGATCAGCACTCCACCCCCAGCCTGTTTCGAACTAGAAAAAATGGACCTGTCTTTCCTAAATATATTATAATTATGAAATTGTAACTCGGCATCAATAATGGATGGGTCCAGCCAAGTCTCAGTCAACACGATAACATCATAATTTGTAACATTTACACTCTTAACTAGCTCGTAAAGTTTAACTTTACCCCTAATACTACGAACATTCTGGTAATAGACACTCAAGCGATTAAAACTGTACTTATCCCCATCAATTAGTTTTTTCTAACCTTGACAATTTTCGGTGAACCACTTATATATCTAATAGTAATATTCAATTCCCCATTAGCTTTACGTTGTTCCAACTCTCGCCGAAGATCACCCAGATATTCACGCTGCCTGAGTGTCAAATCGGCCGATAATCTCACAGGAGGCTCACCAATCTTATGTTTGTTCTTCAAAATATTCAGAACCTCATCAGAACTTCCGAACATCAGCTTCAAGGGTGGTGGCCTGTTTCCCATCTTCTTACCCAAACGAAATGCCCTGACAATCTTCACATCCGGGACAACCTTAGATAACATTGCCCTCATAGCTTCTACTTCATCGCTCATCGAACTCTGTGTCTCCATGTCATAGACAATAATATTTTTGGATCGCCTGCGACGTTCTTCAATCTCCATAATGAATTCGTCAGGAGTAGTTGAGCTTCTTGTGTTGGGTTGCGCCGAAGATGAACTCAGCGTAGCAACAGTGTCCTTAAGGGTTGCAATGTCCTCCGCCTGGGCAATCACTTGTGAAGACAAAGCCTCAATCTTCTCATTCATCTCTAATATTTGAGAAAGGTAATTCTTTTTTATTTCTTCCTTGAAGTCTCTGAACTGGGTCTCGAATAGAAGGGTGAGTTGTTTTATTATTTTATCAGATTCCAAGGATAAAGGATTCTCATTCCCGTGCTGACAACACAGCAACCTTCCATCTTTCATCACAGCACGCGCTTTCACGGAGCAACTTGGATGAAAGGATGCCTTACATTCAAAACAGCAAACGGCATTTGTTACCGGCTTTCTGCCGGTAACATATATATATATATATATATATATATATATGGATTCGTAGTGCGTTGTGACCTCCGTTAAGTTCAGTGGGCGACCTGACCTCCGGTTGAAGGAGTGGTGTGATTGAAATTTTTTTTGTCAATAGATTAAGAGGGGAAGGCAAAAAATATAGGGACCTTGAGAGGGGAAAAGATTTTGCTCGAAAAAATTTTCTTCATATGAGACAGACCTTGCTACCTCCGCTTATATTTTGTTTCGGTCGTGCGCTGTGTCCTCCTGCAACGATGCCAGATTTTCGGAGGACAGAAGGTAAATTAGTTCGGAATAATCATATGTGGAATGCAGCTGTTCTTTCAACACATGTTTGGAAAGATAAGTGCTTTACGCTGCTCATTCCGGAGCATCGGAATAAATGAAGAAACATCGTCTTGTGCCTGACAAAGGCTTCGTGAACTAATGGTCCCTATACACGGCTATGAAATAGAACGAGAGGTTTCTCAAAATTTCAAGCATTATAAATCGAGATACTTTTTACAGAAAAAAAAAACATTCTATTGAATTGGGAAACATGCAACTGAATGTTGAAAAGATGAAGAAAAGTTAATTACTCACAACATTGATGGGATTTATCATAATTGAACCTTTTTAGCCAAAACACGATATTATACGTTATATTAAATTATAAAAACCATTAGATAACCTTCAGTTTTCTAACCCTTCAATGCACCGTTGGAAAATTTTCGATGTTTCCACCCTACCAAAAATTTGGTTTCGTCTCGTTGCTGGACATCTTTAACGATATTCAATGAAGAATATTATACCTCTGAAGAACAATAATGCTTTCGGAGTATAATATGAAAGTCTATGTTTTCGTTAGTTTGTTTATTTGTCTTCACAGAAATCGGGAAGCAAATGTCCGGTTTTATTGTGGAATTGATTCTAATATACTCATTGAGGAAATGGGGCAAATATAGAATTTTCATGAACAAGTTTTTATATGAACCATTTGATTCATGGCTTCTACGGACGACGCTGGATGAACTTCAAGAGATAGTGGAACTCGAAAGGGACATTTTTGTAGTGTGAGAAAATTTATACATAAAAGTCCGCGACTACATATGTCTAACTCTCATCGGGGATAACCCTCGATAACCAATTTTAACATATTCAATTCAATCCAAATCAATGTTCAATTTGAAGGGACCTTTTGACGGGTATGGAATGAATTAAAATTTAAATAAATATGACTGTTATCATTCCTTATAAAAAATGCTTTTCAAAGCATAGTTTCCTGAAGAATATTTCCCGAGATATGCCGAGAGGCTGAAATAAAAATTTAGACAAGAAATAAAATTTACGATCTATCGTAACGAAGCGTTCTAACGCTTCATTTGATTGATTCTAACGAATCATCTGATAACTTGATATTGTTTCAAGTTTTATCCATCATTGAGGTTTGAGATTTTTTGATATTGATAATATTTGTAATTATTTTTTGATTTAATTTTTCATATTGAGATTTTTTGATTTTCTGTTCTCACGTTCATCTGATGCACAATATCTGCAAGTTGAAGCATCTAATGAAAAGTAGCATAATATAGTGTACGTGTACAGGGTTAATATTGGTCGTAAAAAAAAGTTTAAATGAGCGAAATTGACGTACCTATTTTTCATGGGCATTCAGAATTCAGTACTAGAAAATGCAGTTTTCGTAAACCTATAAATTTGTTCTAAACTATTGTTTTCTAAATGGTACAGTACGTGATCAGGCATTCAAAGTTTTGTGAATCCCACCTTGAAAGTGGTTTTCCGTCTATGATCACTTCAAATGAAAAAGGTACCTCTTATTTTTTAAATTCGCAATATGATTATATTAAAATTGATATGATGAATAGTGAGTAGTAAGGACCTCTTGAAATATTGACCTCTGAAATTAGCATTTTTAGTGTACCAGGGGCGAGCTAGGTTGTACATTTGAAGCTTACATTATCCCTGTATGATAAGGGCTACCTTATCATACGAATGATTTGAATACCTTGAATATTAAGCTCAGGAAAAGGTACTCTTGTTCATTGTCGATAAAATGAACCGTTCTCGAAAAACAAAATATCAAGAGAACCTAGTCTGCCTCTGGTAAACTAAAGAAGCTCGTTTAAATTGAGTGTTTTAAGATGTCCTAACTAGTGTTCATTATAACAAAATAGCTCCAACCCGCGGCTCCGCTCGCGTATTATTTCAATTCAAAACAGTACTGATTGGTCCACAACCACACATTCATAACTCGTATCGAAGCAGAGACATGCACTTGACTACGTGACAAGGCGATCTCGATTAGATTCAACAATTTCTTGCATAAATTCGCATTCGTTCAACCTGCTGTAACTTTTAAGGTATCCATTAGAAAACTATACGGTAAGGGGCATTTTTCAATTGAAAAAATAAAAACACAAGACTACGTTCACAATATTTTAATAAATTAAACATCTAATAACATAAAACTTCACTGCACTTTCACTGGCCCGCAGAGAAAACTCGAATCTCTTATGCATTGTAGGGATAAATTCAAGCCTAATCTGTCGATGCGCGCCAGTGAAAGTGCAGTGAAGTTTTATGAAAAAGTGAAGAATTTTACAGAAGTACATTTCGAAGAAGCTGAATTTAGATTATTGGAAAAAGGTTTGAAACACTGTCCGAATATGCTTTATAATGAGGACCTCAAACATTCAGCAGTTAATGTAGAATTAGCTTTAAATAAGATCGAAACTCCTGAGATACAAAACTTTGAAAAATCTGTTTGTGCGAGAATGATATCCAATGCTCGTATTAGACAGGATAATATCGAAGTTGCCGTTTTGAAACAAATGAAAAAGAAAGCCTCTGAGAATGATCTCATAATTACAGAAGCTGACAAAGGCAATACAGTTACAATTTTGAACAAGACTGATTATTTACAAAAAACAGAATTATTGTTGAATTCTGATAACTTCCGAGAACTGAAAGTTGACCCAACATCGGAATTCCAAAATTCACTCAAAAAGTAAATCAAAAATTGCCCAGACGTATTATCTGAAATAACTTTTCTTTTGACGATAACGAATCCAAGAATACCGCAATTATATGCTCTACCTAAAATCCATAAAGAGAAGTGTCCTATGAGACCCATTGTTTCCTATACTCAAGCACCAGCTTCAAAACTCTGTAGATATCTGAATTCTATTTTACCAAAAATGATTCAACATGAATCAATTTACTCCATCAAAAACACAATCCAACTTACAGATGAATTAAAGTCACTGAAAATCCCTCCGAATGCTAGGTTAATTTCGTTCGATGTAGTAAATTTATTCCTATCAATACCTCATACAGAAGTTAAAAATTTAATCAACGAACAGCTTCATAATAATTTTTCCCTCAGTGCAGAATTGATAGATGGAACAAATAAACTTTTGCAGTTGTGTCTTGAACAGAGTTATTTCAAGTTCAATGGAAAATTCTATCAACAGATGGATGGTCTACCAATGGGTTCTCCTTTATCTCCTCTTTTAAGCGAAGTATTCATGACACATTTGGAAAAGAAAATATTCTCGTCGATTAATAACAATGTGACTGAATTTGTACTATACTGGAGACGATAGTGTAGATGACGTATTTTGTATTTGGACTGGCTCAGATTTTGAGCTTGAATTGTTTTTCCAACTGATTAACTCTTTGTTTGTGTCGATCCAGTTCACATTGGAAATGGAAAATGAAAATAAGTCGTTTAACTTTTTAGACATTCAGATAAAAATAGTAGAAGATCATATGGAATTTGATGTGTATAGAAAACCTACTTTTTCAGACATCCTCATCCATAATAGTAGTTCACATCCATATAAAATAAAAATGTCAGCTTTTCATTCCCTGGTACACCGTCTAATATCAATACCACTTTCAACAGCTAATTTCGAAAAAGAAGTGGAAGTGTTAAGGACATTGGCATTGAACAATGGTTTCTCTCCCAATATTATAGATAAATTAATTGACAGAAAACAATATCAAAAACTATTATCAAGTATATACCCCACCCAAATTAATAACTCTATTGATAAATTTGCTTATATAAACTATATCCCACAAATAAGCGACAATATTTGTAGTAGATTAAAACGAAATAAAATTGACATTGTATGTACCAACAAGAAAAACTTAAAATCAATGTTTTGTAATGGAAAGGATAGTTAAACAACTTTTGAAAAAAGTGGTGTCTATAAAATTTTTTGTGACGAATGCCCAGCTTTTTACATAGGTCAGACTGGTCGTTCTCTTAAGATAAGGGTTGATGAACATAAAAAGTCAATTCTTCAAAACAAATTAACATTTCGTTTTTCTGATCATTGTATCACTTGTAACCATCTCATAGGTTTTAATAAAACAAGAATATTACATGAAGGGGAAAAAGCAGACGCCTAGATCTTCTAGAAATTTTGAAAATATTTTCTGCTTCCAAATATAAACAACCAATTGTGAACGATCAATTAGATTTTCGCTCATCTCCGGTTTTAACATCTGTTGTTTGATATTTATTTCTTTGACTTATGCGTTCTCTTTTCAGTCTTGAGAATGGGATAAAACTCGAAACATTCGTATTCGTATTCGTATTTCTTTATTTTCCTTAGAGACAATCTTACATAATTGTATAAGTAATAGTCTAGGAGAAGGAACAAAAATTAGGCTTATTTAAAATTAAAATTAAATCTGAGCACACTTTACGAAAGTTCATTCATGTTTTAAAGACATTTATTTAGGAGATATTTTTTGAGGCTTTTATTGAAACTATGCAAAGGAAGAATTTTGCGTCAGGCAACATATTATACACTCGAGGACCAGCAACGTTAGGTGCTTTATACGCCAACACTTGTTTTTGTGCAAGAGGTACGTGAAGCATTCTTTTATTTCTTCGTCTGGTGTTTACTTCATGATATTCATTTACTTTAATGAACGAATGCCCATTCATATGTACATAAACACACAGTTCATAGACATACAAACTGAAAAATGTCAAGATCTTATATTCTTTGAAGTACTGTGAACAAGATTGCATACTATTTATACCTGCTATACTTCGTATTACGCTCTTTTGTGCCAAAAAAACTGTCGACTTATTAGATGTTTAATTTATTAAAATATTGTGAACGTAGTCTTGTGTTTTTATTTTTTCAATTGACCAAAGATGTTTCACCAAGTGTTGAGCGAGGAAACAATTTCGTTAATCAAGGGGCATTTTGCATCAAGAATAAATGTCGCAGATAACAATCACATTCATTTTTATAAGAATTCATTCCATGCCAGTCGGGAGTCCTCTTCAAATTGAACATTATTCTGAATTGAATTGAAAATGTAAAAAATGATTATCGTTGGTTGTCCTCAGCATTTGGACATATGCCGTCGTGGTCTTTCATATAGAATTTTTCGAACACTACAAAATTGTCTCTGACTATGTTCTCTATCCATTATAGTTTACAAAGCTTCGGCCGTGAAAGCCTGATAAAAACGACTTTTTCATGAAAGCTCAATATTTTTTCTCATTTCTTCGTGACATAGGAATGTGAACCCTACATGAAAACCCCCCAAAATATATTTTCTACATTATAGTGAAAGTTTCATCAACAGACATTCACATTTATATTAGTATATGGATAGATTTTCTTCAAATCATACTGGGTAGTTTAAAATTTATTCCAGTAAACTAGTTTTTCAGTGGCGTCATTTGGGAGGCCGTATATCCGTAAGGGGATCCGCTAGGAGAAAAAATTTTTGGGAATATGTCATATTATTTTTCCAAACTATACATGATACGAATGATGTGAAAAAAAAGAATAACGTCAGCAAACAAAAAATTTTCCCGAGAAGTGTTGAATTTAAATATTCACAAAAATGAGCTGCGACATTCAAACAATGGGAAATCCGAGGGGAAATCACTCCTTCCCATACAACCGTTCACAAAATACATTGGGACTTCTTCTATATTCCCGAAATTCAAATGTCACCGCAATGACATCTCGATGACCTTGGCTGTTCCAACGGGCCAAAATTCAAAATCTGTTATAACGTGCATTCAAAAAAATTCGGTGTCAAGTAGGCTACTTGGAAAAAATGGCACGTTGGGATATCTTACTTGACATTTATTGTTCAGAATGTAGGTGCCACCGATAATATTGCATAAAGATACTCCAGTATTTTCTGACGAAATGCACAGGGTATTTTTTAAGGGAGAAGTTTTTTTTTGACAGGTAGTTGAACTCATCAAAATCAATCATTCAATCTTCCATATTGCTCACCTGTTATGAATCAATGCCGCGTTTTTAGGAAGTTGAACATCAAATAAAATACTCACTCGACTTTTTTGCGATCTGTTCGACGCACTTAAATTTTTAGTAAACATGTAGAATTATTTTTCAACTTCTATCTGGCGATTTTTTCTGAGAGAAATAGTTTATTTCAAAGTGGAGACAGAAAAATTTCTTTGTTAAACAAAAATTCACACATCCAGCTATGAAACTCGTCTAAATTGTTTTCATGAATTGGTCGTAATGATCATTGTTCGATCAAATTGAATTCATCATCGAATTCGATCAATTTGAATAATATCAACAGGTCACTATTGGAATAAATCTGCAGCATATTTCAAAACTGATGTTCGAACATAATCAATATAGAAGAAGTTTCAATACGTTCAAGTCAGATTTGGACTTGGCATTTCTCACATTTGCGGGTAACTCTGGTTCAAATAAATTGGGAAGAGTGAATATTCAAAATGTTTTCGTGTTGATGAGGTCTATTACCTGTCAATACAAAGCGTTACATTTGAAGACACCGTATGTATTCAGATTGATTAGAGAAAAGGATTGTATCTAATTTAATAATTTAGATTTCATCAAACAAATGTTCATATTTTACATCTATATTGGGGACAAGCTATATTCCTCGTATAGATACGTAAAAAGCTTTCATTCTCTTTCAGTTATGCATGGATGGTACAAAATGAATACGTTGGACGATGGAAAACAAGCATATATGAATTCCCTCATAGGACGAAGTTAAAGCTTGTCTTCCTAATGCATCACACCATTCCACTTGAAAAAGCGATAAAATAACCTTTGAGATATGCCACCTGTTGACATCTGCTCTGAGGGTGTACCAATACACATTGTTGCCATTAACGGAGGAGGATACGTCTTTCGAGTCTCTCAGAGTTATTCATCCATATATGGCGCAGCACACTAGCGCCCGTGATATATACCCGAACTAAAAGATTGTTCAGTACATAAACAGGGTGCCTTGTGACCTCAAAACGATTTTTTGATATGCTGATCCTTGAGTCATCCTGATTCCAATAAGCTAAAAAACAAGGCGATACGTTGTCACCTCCGAAATCGGAGGTGACAGCGTTATATATGAGGTCAGAGCGTAAAACGAGTTTCTGTTTTGGAGGTGAAAATGACCCCTTATAACTATATATATATATATATATATATATATATATATATATATATATATATATATATATATATATATATATTGGAACTACGATTGTTTGTCGGAGAAAACAGGGGAAATGGTTATTTTGGTTCTTGGCAATTATTGGTTGGGCAATTATAAACAATCAATTGTCTTTACATCTATATTTCGAACCTTTAGTGGTTCTTCTTCAGGATGCTAAAATATAATGAATGTGGTATTACATAAAATTGAGCTGTTCTTAATTACTTACGTCTGACGAGATTATTGTTTAAATTAACAAAGAGAGCATCGGAACAAATATCTTACATTCGATTGATTCTTACGAAGAAAATTGTTGACAATATGATATGTCAAGTTGGTATGACGGATAAAGATAGTTGTTGGTTGATATCACAGAGCATGGTAAAAACATAGAAAATAAACATTTAAGTAACAACATCGACAACGTGATCATCAGTAGGATGTCGGTCCAAGGATAGCAGGTAACTATATATTGCACTTAGGTTTTTGAGGTCAGTTTTTTGTTGATATTGTTTTCATTTTCGCTGATATAACACATTTCTAGAAATGTTCTTTTGTTTTAGTTTGAGCTAGTACACAATATTTTGGTATCATCGAATT